>BEXV01000630.1:69500-128982 GCA_003118195.1 Hemicentrotus pulcherrimus | reverse complement strand
CCAAGAGGACATTGACAGGTGAACAATCCTATTTCATCTATGCATGTTGCACCATTTTGACATGGATTGCTGGCACATTCCTGGATGTCTACTTCACAGTTGCTACCATTCCATCCTGAAGCACAGATGCATTCATACATGGCAATCAGGTCCACACAGGTAGCTCCATTCATGCAGGGATCTCCAGCACATTCGAGAATTTCTGGAAGAAAAACAAAATTTCCTTAGTAAAACATCATGAGACACTCTGAATTTCTCATGAACCAAAAATGATGCACTGAATAATAATGGATTATCTCTATGATTAATGAAAATATCATGGGGTGTCCTGAATGTATTTTTCTAAAATCAGATACCTTAGTTAGTGTATTTTCATGAAAGCATTCCTTTAGCAACTACTTCAACAATAAACTTGTGCTTCTTTTCGATTTTATCAAATCATCAATGATAAATAAAAAAAGAGAAAATATTTACAAATACTTACCGATTTCACAGTTAGTGCCATTCCAACCTGGCGCACATTGACATTCATATGTACCAATCAAATCAGTGCATGTAGCTCCGTTCTGGCAAGGATCAGAAGAACATTCCATGATCTCAGTTTCACAGTGTGTTCCTGTCCATCCAGTAATGCATTCACATTGATATCCTGGAATCAGGTCTATACAGTTTCCTCCATTGAGACAGGGGTTGCTCATACATTCTAAGATCTCAATACCACAGAATTGACCAACCCAACCTTCAAGACACTGGCAAATGTAACCATCTACCTCATCAATGCAGGTAGCACCATTGATGCAAAGACTTCCGTTACAATAATTAATGTTGATTTCACAATTGGTTCCATTCCAACCTGGTAAACATTGGCAGTCATACGAATCAATGGATTCAAGGCATGTTGCACCATTTTGGCATGGGTCACTGGCACATTCATCTACATTATTCTCACACTTCAGACCATTGAAACCTGGGTCACAAATGCATTGGTATCCATTAATCATCTCTAAGCATTGAGCTCCATTATGACATGGGTTGCTCTTACATTCAAGGATCTCAGATTCGCAGTTAACTCCTTGCCAGCCTGGTAGACACTGACATTCATAACTGCCAATAATATCAACACAGACCGCACCATTTTGACATGGAGTGCTGTCACACTCATCAATCTCAATCTCGCATATGGTTCCAGTCCATCCTGATGCACAGACACAGCTAAAGCCACCTACGAGGTCGACACAGGTTCCATTATTTTGACAAGGGTTACTGGAACACTCTTGAATTTCCTCTTCACAGTGTACTCCAGTCCAACCCTCTGGACATTGACAGTCATATCCATTGATATCTTCAAGACAAGTAGCACCATTCAAACAAGGAATACTGGCACATTCTACGATATCCATCTCACAGTGAGTTCCATTCCATCCTTGTGGGCACTGGCATTCATAAGAATCAAGCATGTCGATGCAGGTGGCATCATTTTGACATGGGTTGCTTGCACATTCTAAGATGTCATTTTCACAGTGTAGACCCTGCCATCCTGTACTACATAGACACACATATCCGGCAATCAGATCTACACAGGTGGCACCATTCATGCATGGATTACCAGCACATTCAACAATATCTGATAATGAAAACAAAAGAAAAATCATAAAATCTTTGACATATGCAATTGAAATCGAAAAGGCGTAAATGTACTGTCTATTAAAGCAGAAGAGCAACTTGTCCTAATTATTAATTTTAACGGCACCTGGTGATTAAACTGGGTCATATATCAACTAAGTGTTGATCATCATAATAGTTTGGGTGAAAACTCTCCTTTTTCTTTTCTCGATGCATATTTACAGCAGAGTTTTACCACTCGTCTTCTTCCCATGTTGATGTATTACAAAAAAAATTGAGAAGTTATTTTCAATCCAATTTTCCTTCTTGTAGAAATAAATAGATGGCAGTTACTTCTTAAAGTAGATTGTATAACCTTTACTGATATTCATTTTGATTATTCAAATATTATCCCAGCTAAAAATGTTCCTTGGTATGTAGTAAAGCAGGTGTTTGACATATACACAAATAAAAAAAGTAAGCAACGAGCATGATATTGCATGTCATGGAGGACCTAATGGGAAAAGAGAGGGGGCAGACCAGCTAGGAATGGACTGACAACATCAAGCAATGGACAGTTATGTCATTTGAGTCGCTAACTAGAACAGAGAAGACAGGAAATTTTGGAGAAGCTGTGTCTTTAGGTCCATTTCATTGTAGCCCCAACGGCCTCCAAGCTATGAGACAAAGATAGATATTTCATAAAATGCTCTTTCTTCTATTACATGAAAGATATTGCGTACTCTTGCCTTAACATATACATGCTAAAACAGTAATCATTAAGACTTACCTTCTTCACAAAGTGCTCCCCTATATCCAAACGGACACACACATTCAAATCCGTTCTCCAGGTCTGAGCAAGTTGCACCATTTTGGCACGGATTACTGGCACACTCTAGAATATCTATTCAAATAACGATACATAAAAATGTTTTAAATATATGTACTTCAAAAGGGAAAAAGTTACAAAATCAACAATTCCAATGGTAATGGAGAGAAGTATTCAACAGCAACTCTGCTACGTAATGTATACAAGCATCAATTTGACAGTAACATTCCAAATCAAATATACTATTGTACTTTGCCCATACTAATTTACCACAACATTGTAGATTAAATCACATTCAAAAAGCGTACAAAATATGTCTTCAATAATCACAAAATGCTTACCCTCTGTACAGGTCACACCCTCCCATCCAGGTGTACAAATGCATTCAAAACTTGCCAATCCATCCACACATGTGGCACCATTCTCACAGACGTTGAAGGAACACTCTAAAATTTCTGTTTACAGAAAGCACAAATGGTGGTTATCACTAAAGGAATGTAATTTTAGAAAATATAAAAAACATTTGAATACTAAGAGGAGACTACTAAATCTGATCAAAAAATCTTGAATATCAAGATGCAGAATCATTGGTAGCTAGACTAGCTTTAAGGCATTGTTTAACAATGTTTCCAGTTTGACACATCTGTGGTGTCAAATTGAAGCCCAGAAAAAAAAGGCGCTTCAAAATGATCATGAAGTGCTTCAAAAGAGTAAAAATCTTTGAGTGACCGGTTTGACCATACCACTTGCCTTACCCAATAGACTGTAGTGTTATAAATACCATTGGGAAACGGTTTTAGAAATTTCTAATTCCAATCACAAATATCTTGATGATCAGAAAGACGATCGGCTTGTAAAAGTCATGGGACTCCTGACTGACCTAAAAGTTTTTAATTATCATTGCAGCATGAGCTAAATAAAAGATCATTTCTAGAATCTGAGGCAAAGATACCCAACCCCTTAAAGTATGGGCTACATCATGGCATTGAACTTGATTAATGCATTGTGACACATCCATATCATAAGATTGTAAATTCTCTTGCTGATTGAGAATCAATGAGTCTAAAACAATACATTTTGATTATTTAAACATATTTGTGGCTTACACCCAGTAAAAAAGATTGATTGATCAATCTGTATTGAAAAGCAAGTCAGAAAAAAATCTTGTTTTTCAATGCAGATCGATTAAGCCACAAATATGTTTAAATAATTGAAATTTCTCCCAGGAAGCATCACCATTTTGTATACACATCATTTTTTCCCAGCATATTTGTTATGACATATATATGATTTGACATGCAATAAAATAACTTATGTGAGAGCAAGGTAAACAACATACATGTATTTTATTTCCCATGAAACCAAAAACAAGGATGATTATTTTTTCTTGATGCACTGCGTCTGAAAGGAAATCCAGCATCCTTTAAGCCTACAGGATAATCATTTAACTAAAGCTTCGCTATTTCAGTAATGTATGTTTATTTGGTAACAAATTTACTCACCAATCGCACACAAGTCTCCTTCCCATCCAGGGGCACATCGACATTGGAACCCATTGAAGAGATCTATACAGGTAGCTCCATTCAGACAAGGATTGCTCAAACATTCATCAGATTCTAGAATGACAATCATAATATAAAGAATGTATTAGATTTAGAGTGTAATGATGAAGACAAAATGGACAACTGAAGAGTTACTTTGGATACTAATAAACACTTTTAATATGATTTAAAAGCATTTTAACCTTCATACCGTACTTGAGATGTATATTGCCATCCTTTTATTCACACAAAAATCATGATATTCTCACCTATTTCACAGTTTGTTCCATTCCATCCTAGAGTACACTGACATTCATAACTTCCAACTAAATCAAGACAAGTAGCGCCATTCTGGCAAGGATCACTGGTACATTCCTGGTCCTCTAATTCACAGTGGATGCCCTCCCAGCCTAAAGTACATTCACATTGGTACCCTCCAATCAGATCAACACATGTTGCTCCATTCAAACAAGGATTGCTGGAACATTCCTCTATGTCAGCCTCACATAGTACACCAGTGAAGCCAAGAGGACATTGACAGGTGAACAATCCTATTTCATCTATGCATGTTGCACCATTTTGACATGGATTGCTGGCACATTCCTGGATGTCTACTTCACAGTTGCTACCATTCCATCCTGGAGCACAGATGCATTCATACGTGGCAATCAGGTCCACACAGGTAGCTCCATTCATGCAGGGATCTCCAGCACATTCAAGAATTTCTGAGAAAAAAATAAAAACATTCATTAGTATTAAAAACACTAATGGTACACTTGGATAAAATCTCAAGTTTCTAAATCAAAAGTATGCATATACATCAATCTTTGCCCAGTTACAACCAATGGTTTTTTAAATTTTTATTCCTTATGCCAATGTGATTTTTTTTATAGAAACATAAAAGTCAACACCTCTTTAAAATGCCATCGCTTTTTGGACAAAGATTTCATGAATCCTAATTCTCATAGATCACTAAGGAATATTTAGGTATGTACCTCATTCAATACAAAACTTCAGAGCAAATATAATGGCAGTGAATGCATTAAATGTCAATTAACCAGATTCAGACTGATGCACATTGAACGGACATCATCTTTTCAATATATTGTATAATAATAAGCACTCGGAATATAGAAGTGAATTATAGTAAGTAAGGTAATTTCTTGTTATACATTCTGATAGAATAGCTATATCTTCATTTTGATATTTTTCCTGTTTTTAATGATAAATAAACATAATTGATCACTTACCTATATCACAGTTAGTGCCATTCCAACCTGGAGCACATTGACATTCATATGAACCAATCAGATCAGTGCATGTAGCTCCGTTCTGGCAAGGATCAGAAGAACATTCCATGATCTCAGTTTCACAGTGTGTTCCTGTCCATCCAGTATTGCATTCACATTGATATCCTGGAATCAGGTCTATACAGTTTCCTCCATTGAGGCAGGGGTTGCTCAGACATTCTAAAATCTCAATACCACAGAATTGGCCAACCCATCCTTCAGGACACTGGCAACTGTAACTATCTACTTGATCAATGCAGGTAGCACCATTGATGCAAAGATTCCCATTTCAATCATCAATGTTGACTTCACAATTGGTTCCATTCCAACCTGGTAAACATTGGCATTCATATTAATCAATTGATTCAAGGCAATTTGCACCATTTTGGCATGGGTCACTGGCACATTCATCAATGTCAACTTCACAGTTGGTACCATTGAAACCAGGATCACAAATACATTGGTATGCATTGATCATGTCAAAACATGCAGCTCCATTCTGACATGGATTACTACTGCATTCAAGGATCTCAGATTCACAGTTTACTCCTTGCCAGCCTGGTAGACACTGACAGTCATAACTGCCAATAATATCTACACAGACGGCACCATTTTGACATGGAGTGCTGTCACACTCATCAATCTCAATCTCGCATAGGGTTCCAGTCCATCCTGGTGCACAGACACAGTTAAAGGCACCTATGAGGTCGACACATGTTCCATTATTTTGACAAGGGTTACTGGAACACTCTTGAATTTCCTCTTCACAGTGTACTCCTGTCCATCCCTCTGGACATTGACAGTCATATCCATTGATATCTTCAAGACAAGTAGCACCATTCAGACAAGGATTACTGGCACATTCTATAATGTCTATCTCACAGTGAGTTCCATTCCAGCCAGGAGGGCACTGGCATTCATAAGAATCAAGCAGATCGATGCAGGTTGCGTCATTTTGACATGGGTTGCTTGCACATTCTAAGATGTCGTTTTCACAGTGAATTCCTTGCCATCCTGTACTACATAGACACACATATCCGGCAACCAGATCCACACAGGTTGCATCGTTCATGCATGGATTGCCAGTACATTCAACGATCTCTGCAAAAACAAAGAAAATCATTGAAATTTTAAGCTCAAAAGCAAAATAATGTATTGCCTTTTATCCTCATTCACAAAGAATGTTTGAACATTTTTTATTAAATTTGTTGCCAAATAATGGCCGAACTGCCCTAAATCTGCAGTAAAATACCTTTATTGGGGACATGTTATGTGAGCATATGGTATACAATATTTGTATTGGATTGTTGAGTGTTTCTTTGTACATAACCTTACAGAATGATGGTATTGTTGCAATGTCAAATTAAATATAAAGAGTAAAATATAGCTAATGGTAGTGTAATAATTTCCAATGTTCAAACTTCTTTGGAAACGCAAAGAGATGTTACTTTATAACATATTAAGCGCTATACAAAAAGTGAATATTATTATTATAATTATGAAAGAATGGGAATTTCATGCTGAGATTCTGAGTATTTGGATTGTAATACCATGGTGTATGTACTTCTTTAACAATTACATTATTGTTACAATCAGGTGACAGATGGCCTTCTCCGACATGTATTTCTATTGATGAATCAACATAACAACACTACCAGAAGTCTCAAGCGTCTTACCTTCTTCACAAAGTGCTCCCCTGTATCCGAATGGACACACACATTCAAATCCGTTCTCCAGGTCTGAGCAAGTTGCACCATTTTGACAAGGATTACTCGCACACTCCAGAATATCTATACAGAAGAAAGATTCATATGTAATGATTTATTCATTTATGTACAGGTACTTCATAACAACCGATGCAAATCAAATGAGGCAATTGCTAGAAGCAGCATCGTTAAAAGACATGTTTTTTTTAAATTTTAAATATAATATGAGAAACAAAACTCTCCACAACTATAAGAGTACTAAATGTGCTTTTCATCTGATACCAAATCACTTAAATCACTAGTTAAGAGTTTCATTTACAAGTCATTATCTACATGAAAGTATGATACTTTTAATATACTAACCTTCTGTACAAATCACGCCTTGCCATCCTGGAGTACAAATGCACTCAAAACTTGCTAATCTATCCACGCATGTTGCACCGTTTTGACAGGGCATGATGGCACACTCAAATATTTCTATTTTAATGCAAAAAGGAGACAAAGCACACAAAGTTAAAAATATGCTGAATTTAAGAGATACAGTACCCTTATTAGTAGACTTAGTATCAGTTGCATCATTGAAGGCTCATTAGCTAAACAAGGGAATCAGAAATCATTTTAATCTAGCTATTCCATAAAAATGTGACTTACCCGACACTACAGTTATTATCATTATTAAGTATTTGGGGGCACCGTTGCTGGGGAGGTGAAAAGCAAACTCAATTACTGTAACCCTTGGGTCTTTCCTACCAGTATAACTGATTGGGGGTGTGCATTTTGACCACTGAACTATACAAATAGTGCAGTGGAAAGGTGGTAATTTCCTCTACACAGAGCCTTTAATTAATGTCCTAGCCAAGACTTTCATGATCAAGATTAAGTGAGTGTTAAAGTGGTGTCCCATGAAAAATGCTTCTGGAAGGTTTCATGACAAAAACTTCCCAAAACACAAATATAATTCACTGAGAAAGTCAACTTAATGGTTCTTATAGATATCTCCATACATGATTTTAGCCAAACGTTTGACAGATAAATTCACAAACTTATATATTCCCATTGGCTACTCCATCTTTCGTTTATTAATGTACATTATATACTCACCCATTGTACACAAGTCTCCTTCCCATCCAGGGGCACATCGACATTGGAACCCATTAAAGAAATCAATACAGGTAGCTCCATTCAGACAGGGATTGCTCAAACACTCATCAGATTCTGGAATGACAATCAAAATGTAGAGAATGTATTAGATTTAGAATGTAATGATGAAGAGAAAAATGGACAACTGAAGAATTACTTTGGATACCATTAAACATTTTTAATTTGATTTTAAAGCATTTTAACCTTCATACCGTACTTGAGATGTATATTGCCATCCTTTTATTCACACAAAAATCATGATATTCTCACCTATTTCACAGTTTGTTCCATTCCATCCTAGAGTACACTGACATTCATAACTTCCAACTAAATCAAGACAAGTAGCGCCATTCTGACAAGGATCACTGGTACATTCCTGGTCCTCTAATTCACAGTGGATGCCCTCCCAGCCTAAAGTACATTCACATTGGTACCCTCCAATCAGATCGACACATGTTGCTCCATTCAAACAAGGATTGCTGGAACATTCCTCTATGTCGGCCTCACATAGTACACCAGTGAAGCCAAGAGGACATTGACAGGTGAACAATCCTATTTCATCTATGCATGTTGCACCATTTTGACATGGATTGCTGGCACATTCCTGGATGTCTACTTCACAGTTGCTACCATTCCATCCTGGAGCACAGATGCATTCATACATTGCAATCAGGTCCACACAGGTAGCTCCATTCATGCAGGGATCTCCAGCACATTCAAGAATTTCTGGAAGAAAAACAACATTTCCTTTAATATTACAACATCCTGGGACACTCTGAATTTCTTTTGAACCTAAAATAGTCATTCAACTATGATTCATTGAATGCTAATGAATTATCTCTATGATTAATGAAGATATCAGGGGGTGTCCTAAATGTATTTTTCTAAAATCAGATACCTCAGCCCAATGTTGCCAAATCCTTTGGCAACTACTTCAACAGTAAACTATGCTTAGTTTCATGAATCCTAATTCTCATAGATCACAAACGAATATTTAGGTTTGTACCTCATTCAATACAAAACTTCAGAGCAAATATGTCAATTAACCAGATTCAGACTGATGCACATTGAACGGACAATACCTTTTCAATATATTGTATAAAAATAAGCACTCGGAAGATAGAAGTGAAGTATAGGAAGTAAGGTAATTTCTTGTTATACATACTGACAGAATAGCAATATCTTCATTTTGATATTTTTCCCGTTTTTAACGATAAAGAAACATAATTGATCACTAACCTATATCACAGTTAGTGCCATTCCAACCCGGAGCACATTGACATTCATATGAACCAATCAGATCAGTGCATGTAGCTCCGTTCTGGCAAGGATCAGAAGAACATTCCAAGATCTCAGTTTCACAGTGTGTTCCTATCCATTCAGTAGTGCATTCACATTGATATCCTGGAATCAGGTCTATACAGTTTGCTCCATTGAGGCAGGGGTTGCTCAGACATTCTAAGATCTCAATACCACAGAATTGGCCAACCCATCCTTCAGGACACTGGCAAATGTAACCATCTACCTCATCAATGCAGGTAGCACCATTGATGCAAAGATTCCCATCACAATCATCAATGTTGACTTCACAATTGGATCCATTCCAACCAGGCAAACATTGGCATTCATAGAAATCAATGGATTCAAGGCATGTTGCACCATTTTGGCATGGGTCACTGGCACACTCATCAATATCAACTTCACAGTTGGTACCATTGAAACCAGGATCACAAATACATTGGTATGCATTGATCATGTCAAAACATGCAGCTCCATTCTGACATGGATTACTACTGCATTCAAGGATCTCAGATTCACAGTTTACTCCTTGCCAGCCTGGTAGACACCGACATTCATAACTGCCAATAATATCAACACAGACCGCACCATTTTGACATGGAGTGCTGTCGCACTCATCAATCTCAATCTCGCATAGGGTTCCAGTCCATCCTGGTGCACAGACACAGTTAAAGGCACCTATGAGGTCGACACAGTTTCCATTATTTTGACAAGGGTTACTGGTACACTCTTGAATTTCCTCTTCACAGTGTACCCCAGTCCAACCCTCTGGACATTGACAGTCATATCCATTGATTTCTTCAAGACAAGTAGCACCATTCAGACAAGGATTACTGGCACATTCTATAATGTCTATCTCGCAGTGAGTTCCATTCCAGCCAGGAGGGCACTGGCATTCATAAGAATCAAGCAGATCGATGCAGGTTGCGTCATTTTGACATGGGTTGCTTGCACATTCTAAGATGTCATTTTCACAGTGAATCCCTTGCCATCCTGTACTACATAGACACACATATCCGGCAATCAGATCCACACAGGTTGCATCGTTCATGCATGGATTGCCAGCACATTCAACAATTTCTGAAAGAACAAAGGAAATCATTGTAATTTTAAGCTTAAAACAATTAATGTATTGCCACTTATCTCCATTCACACAGAATGTTTGAACATTTCATATTGAATTTGTTGCCAAATAATGCCTGAACTGCCCTAAATCTGCAGTAAAATACCTTCAATGGGGACATGTATGTTATGTGAGCATATGGTATACAATATTTTTATTGGATTGGTGAGTGTATCTTCGTACATAACCTTGCAGAATGATGGTATTGTGGCACTGTCGAATCAAATATAAAGAGTGAAATATAGCTTAAGCTAGGGTAATAATTTCCAATTTTCAAAGTTCTTTGGAAACGCAAAGAGATGTTACTTTATAACATATTATGCGCTATACAAAAACTTAATATTATTATTATAATTATGATAGAATGGGAATTTTATGCTGAGATTCTGTGTATTTGGATTGTAATATCATGGTGTATGTACTTCTTTAACAATTACATTATTTTTACAATCAGGTTACAGATTGCCTTCTCCGACATGTATTTCTATTGATGAATCAACATAACAACACTACCAGAAGTCTCAAGCGTCTTACCTTCTTCACAAAGTGCTCCCCTGTATCCGAACGGACACACACATTCAAATCCGTTCTCCAGGTCTGAGCAAGTTGCACCATTCTGACAGGGATTGCTGGCACACTCTAGAATATCTATACAGAAGAAAGATTCATACGGAATGATATATTCATTTATGTCCAGGTACTTAACAACAACCGATGCAAATCAAATGAGGCAATTACTAGAAGCAGCATTGTTAAAAGGCACGTTTGTTAATTTTTACTATAATATGAGAAACATCACTCTACACAACTATGGGAGTAGTAAAACTGCTTTTCATCTGATATAAATACACTAGTTAAGAGTTTCATTTCCAAGTCATTATCTATATAAAATTATGATACTTTGAATATTCTAACCTTCTGTACAAATCACGCCTTGCCATCCTGGAGTACAAATGCACTCAAAACTTGCTAATCTATCCACGCATGTTGCACCGTTTTGACAGGGCATGATGGCACACTCAAATATTTCTATTTTAATGCAAAAAGAGAGACAAAGCACACAAAGTTAAAAATATGCTGAATTTAAGAGATACAGTACCCTTATTAGTAGACTTAGTATCAGTTGCATCATTGAAGGCTCATTAGCTAAACAAGGGAATCAGAAATCATTTTAATTTAGCTCTTCCATCAAAATATGACTTACCCGACACTACTGTTATTATCATTATTAAGTATTTGGCGGCACCTTTGCTGGGGATGTGAAAAGCAAACTCGATCACTGTAACCCTTGGGTCTTTCCTCCAGGTAAAACTGATTGGGGGTGTACATTTTGACCACTGAACTATACAAATAGTGCAGTGGAAAGGTGGTAATTTCCTCTACACAGAGCCTTCAATTAACGTCCTAGCCAAGACTTTCATGATCAAGATTAAGTGAGTGTAAAGTGGTGTCCCATGAAACATGTTTCTGGAAGGTTTCACGACAAAAATTTCGCAAAACACAAATATAATTCACTGAGAAAGTCAACTTAATGGTTCTTATAGATATCTCCATACATTTTTTTTGGCCAAACATTTGACAGCTAAATTCAAAACTTGTATATTCCCATTGGCTATTCTATCTCTCAATTATTAATGTACATGATATACTCACCCATTGCACACAAGTCTCCTTCCCATCCAGGGGCACATCGACATTGGAACCCATTAAAGAAATCTATACAAGTAGCTCCATTCAGACAAGGATTACTCAAACACTCATCAGATTCTGGAATGACAATCAAAATGTAGAGAATGTATTAGATTTAGAATGTAATGATGAAGAGAAAAATGGACAACTGAAGAGTTACTTTGGATACCAATAAACACTTTTAATTTGATTTAAGAGCATTTTAACGTTCATACCATACTTAAGATGTATATTGCAATCCTTTTATTCGCACAAAAATCATGATATTCTCACCTATTTCACAGTTTGTTCCATTCCATCCTATAGTACACTGACATTCATAACTTCCAACTAATTCAAGACAAGTAGCGCCATTCTGACAAGGATCACTGGTACATTCCTGGTCCTCTAATTCACAGTGGATGCCCTCCCAGCCTATAGTACATTCACATTGGTACCCTCCAATCATATCTACACATGTTGCTCCATTCATACAAGGATTGCTGGAACATTCCTCTATGTCGGCCTCACATAATACACCAGTGAAGCCAAGAGGACATTGACAGGTGAACAATCCTATTTCATCTATGCATGTTGCACCATTTTGACATGTATTGCTGGCACATTCCTGGATGTCTACTTCACAGTTGCTACCATTCCATCCCGAAGCACAGATGCATTCATACATGGCAATCAGGTCTACACAGGTAGCTCCATTCATGCAGGGATCTCCAGCACATTCAAGAATTTCTGGTAAAAAACAACATTTCCTAAGTAAAACTTCATGGGACATCTCATAGTCATTTATTTATGATGTATTGAAAAATATGAATAATGAAGAAAGATATAATGGGGTGTACTAAATGCGTTTTCTTAAATCAGATACCTTAGTCTAGTGTACTTTCATGAAAGAAATCCTTTCGCAACTTATTCAACAGTACACTTGTTCTTCTTTTCGATTTAATGATGAAGAATAAAAAGGATAAACAAATTTACAAATACTCACCGATTTCACAGTTAGTGCCATTCCAGCCTGGAGCACATCGACACGCATATGAACCAATCAGATCAGTGCATGTAGCTCCGTTCTGGCAAGGATCAGAAGAACATTCCAAGATCTCAGTTTCACAGTGTGTTCCTGTCCATCCAGTAATGCATTCACATTGATATCCTGGAATCAGGTCTATACAGTTTCCTCCATTGAGTCAGGGGTTGCTCAGACATTCTAAGATCTCAATACCACAGAATCGACCAACCCAACCTTCAGGACACTGGCAACTGTAACCATCTATTTCATCAATGCAGGTAGCACCATTGAGGCACATGTGACTAACGCAGTCATCTATATTTATTTCGCAGTGTGTTCCATTCCATCCAGGGGAGCAAAGACACTCATATTCCGCTATGAGATCATTGCAAGTAGCCCCATTCAGGCATGGATTACTGACACATTCATTGATCTCAATCTCACAGAAGGTTCCATTCCATCCTGCTGCACAGATGCACTCATAGCTGTTAACAAGATCACTGCAAGTGGCACCATTCTGACAGGGATTGCTGGCACACTCAATAATTTCTGTAAACAAAACAAGTATTTGATTTTGATACAGAGCATTCTCCTTAAAAAGGTTCGACTGAATAGAATATGCCATAGAAAATGGAAATTAATGAAACTATATCTTTCTTAAAAAGTGCATTTTTTAATTCCATAACTAATGGGAAGAACAGATATATATTCTTTAAATGGTTTGATTAAGGGAAGATTCGATTCTACCAAAACTTCTCTCAGTACGTTTCAACAAAAATGGATATAAGTTATAAATATTGCTAAAAGGCTAAATCTAGTTGAAAAGTTAAATCTAATTATAACTTGTTCAAATTGTTATTTTTCAAATAGGTGAATTTTTTTAAGAATTAGGAGATGGCTAAGCTAAAACTATTTTTGTTTTAATGATGACATGATCGATCAGGTTGATTAGATCAAATCATACATGTGCATTAATATAAAATGTGACTTTGAAACAAGTAGGTTGAACACACACTAAGGTTTGTTAAAGACCCCATCCGATCAAAATACAACTTTATATAAATGGAAAAATGAATGAATGTAGTATACAAATATAAAGAAATAAAAAGTATCTACCCTTTCATTATGGCACAAAAACAAATTAAAACCTCATTTTTCACAACCCTCCTAATTATGGGTCAACAGGGGTCAAATTTGCCAAAGTTACAGTGAGGATATAACATGTGGACCTCATTGGTTCACATATATAGCTGAAGAGATGAGCCTTACTTAATCAAAATAATGTCATCAAGCCAATAGCAAGTTTTTTGGTTGACAACTTCCGATTTTAAAAGCTTTAGATTTTGAGTTTTCAGAATGCTGATATACCTCTGACAGACCCTAAAATGGCATATAATTGATATTATCGAACATTATAGCATATAAGCTTTCTGTTCATAAAATTTCATCCATTTCATTTTTCAGGTCAGATATGGTCTTTAAGTGCATAAATCATACTGGGTACTTACATGCATTTTATCGTACATTCGCAGGTGATTAAAAACATGCTTTTAATCGACAATGCATGCTTTGTTACCATCCATCAGTTGTTAGAGGTTGTGCACACAATAAAGTACAAGGGCATTATTTACGAGCAGTGATAGGTTCTATATTGTCATTTGTTAATAACATATGAAAGGATTACGGCAGATAAGTAACAATGCATTGGCTTTTTAAGGCTGCAAGGAATATAGATACAATGCAAAAATACATTTGTTTTTTAGGCAAGACGAAATAGTAGCAATTATAAAGGAAGAAAACTTTTAAATCAAATTTACCTCAACGATGTTGTGTCTTCACTAATAAGGGTATGTACCCGCTGGAGGCATATAGCATCATGCACTTTAATATCACAAATTAAAGGGTTTTGTGTTCATATTAGTGTAAATAATTATTAAATAGTGCACCTTTTTTCCTGCCAACCATATTCCATGCAACTATTATCTATTATCATGCAAGTAAGTTGGTAAATTATTGATTATCAAAGTGGAATGGCACTACAGGGTTAAATGACATAGACAAACAATGCATCGATAAGTTTGTATAAAATAAATGGTTATGATTGTTGTTGTTATCAAATCCTTTCCAAATTTAAAAAATATAAGTGAAAGAAAAAATATCAGACATAACAACTATTCATAAATTGGGCTCTTGCTGATAAGATGGTTTTATATATAAAAGGCAGGCATGCCTCATAGGCCAGTTCCCGCAGGATTTTAAAAATTCTTGTTATCACAAATATTTTACCAAACAAGGCTATCTTAATCATTCTATCATCCACATGTTGCAGTAAATCAAACATTTTTCTTTTGTCTTATTATCAAGCAGAAATATAGTTATGATAATAATAATAATAATGTTAGCCTAATAGTCCACTTCAAATTTTATTAAACCGAAACGGAAATTATTTTTGCCTAATTGATCGTGAGCCCGGCAGCCACTATGCAGCGCCAGATCGACGTTGCTCTATCCCTTATTGTTGAACGCCAAACAAGATAGCAACAACTCCCATCTTTTAACGTCTTTTGGTATGACGCGGCTGGGGTTCGAACCCACGACCTCCCGGTTTTGAGGCGGACGCTCTACTAAAACGTTTTAGTTACAGGCATTGTTTAAAGTTTGAAGTTTATTTGTTTCCTATTTACATAAACAACAATTTTGTTTAAAAAAAACCTTTTTACAAGCGTATAATCGTGGATTACAAAATAATATAAAAATTTCAAATCAAGTATAATGTAAGGAAAATAGGTACGAAGTTTCAAACTAGATAGATATGACAGGCAAGGTAATACAATGTTAAATGTGGGGAGCCTAAATAAAAAGCATAGCTTGTATTGTGAATAGGCTGCCTTGCTGCGTAACATAATATAGTAGGTCTTAATTAAAAAAGGCATAATAGAAGGCAAAAATGGAGTAGTGTGGTAGTATAGTATATTTAAGTGGGAAATGGTAAATATTCAAACAAATACACTTGCAACAGATATTACTAAAAACACAGCATCAGTAGGAGAGTGAAATTTATTGAGCAACAAATACATGTTCAGAAAATTTAAACAAAGTTCATACAACATGCAAACATAAAATGATATCAGTGCCATGTTACACATGAACAAATTTTACAGTCATTTGTACTCAATCTACTACAAATATATGAAAAACACATATCATAATTTGATTAAGATGTCATAAAATTGTTAATAAATACAAGATCGAATATGGCACTTCAAATTTACAGTTGAACTATATCAAAAGTGTTCAAACCACCACCACACTAAAGTGAACACAAAAATATTTGGCAAAAACAGTCACAACTTACACTGTGAACTTAGGTTGTACAAATAAATCAAACAAAAGCATGAAAACTTCATTAGAAAGTTATTGAAGCGTTTGTGAAAAATTATTGATAAAGGTGATGTCTCCTATTGTGTGTGTCGATGTTAAGCAAATCCACAAAATATCAAACTTACCTTCTTGACATGCTGTGCCACTGAAGCCTGGTACACAGACACATAGATAACCATCGGTTAGCTCCTCACAGGTAGCACCATTCAAACAGGGATCACTTGAGCACTCCAGAATATCTTCAGAGAACATTTATAAAGAAATGATAGCAATGCTTTAATTCACCCCTACACAAATTTCATATTGGCCTTTCCGTATTGAAAAGGAACCTTGATCAACTTTGTGATTGTAAATGATGATTTATGGATTGTCTTAACTTTACACATACCTTTTTACCTACTTACACTACAAAGAATTAATTTGCATCAAAGTCAAGTAATGTAATCAACAAAGCAAACATGACAAATCTTGGAGTAAACTATAAAAAAAAAGTCATGTTAAAAAGAATATGAACAAAGTAACGAAAAGAATGCAATATTCATATATATATCGTCGGAGGGGTGACAAAACCTTGTATCTCAATTTTTTGAGATTTTGATTTTTTTGCATAATTGTGTAGCTAATGGCTTACGACACCACCTGATAAATCCATGGAACGCCTCCTGTCTCGGTTTTTTACAAATCCACACAAACACCCTTAAACTAAACCTCGTAACTTTAACCCCCTTTGAAGCTGAACTGACAAAACCTCGTAACATGAGATACGTAACTCATTTTCCTCGTAACTCATACACGGTCTAACACTATCGAAGTTAGTGTATTCAAATCCTCGTAACTTATTCAACCAAAACCTCATAGCTCATTCAGAGTTGAAAGTAAGAACTTGTATCTCAATTTGAATAACATCTAAAAACTTGTATCTCAATGTAGATTAAAGCAAAAACCTTGTAACTCACATTCAAATCTAAAAACAATTATTTTACTGTATTTCAACAATGACATTCAAAATTGTATAAATATTCCAGTTTTAAAAAGAAAGGACAGTGTCACAGCACTAAATTTGTTGAGACAGGAAAGTTTTTTCGCTCTCCTGAAAATTCATGATTTTTGAGATACGAGGTTTTGTCACCCCACTGACGATATTAACAAAGCACTGAACGCCAGGTTACCTGATTCACAGTTGATTCCAGTCCAGCCAGCAGGACATCTGCATTCATAGGATCCGATCAGATCAATACATGTACCACCATTCTGACAAGGGATGCTTTCACACTCCATGATTTCTGAAGTATGACAATACAGAAGAGTATGGAATGAAAACATGCTTTGGGACAATTTCAAACCAGCATTTCCAATATCTCTTTACTTAAAACTTTATCACTCCTAGCAAAAGACCTATTCCCCTTTGAAAATAGAATGAATGCATCATCACAATAATTTACCTTTTATTTTGTGTTCATCTCTTTTTACATATCATTAACATTCCAAACAAAATCCACTTTTCTTTCTTGAAAGAGACAATATACTAAATACCAAACAGTCTTATTAAGATAAATTCTCTTTTGTGTTTAGCAGAGGGCAAAAAAAAATAAGAAGAAAAGCTAAGAGTAAAACCTTGAAGAACTGTGTTTTACTTTTTCAAATTCGTTCAAATTAAGAATACATTTTGGGAATGCTCCTAAGGGAGTGGAAAATGTGCATACATTGTGTGTGCGTGAGCCTGAATCTGATGACCGGGGTAATAATATATCTGTAAAGCGCTTATAGGCTCATCGTTGGATCGATGTATTGAGCGCTAAATAAACACAGAACATTATTGTTATAAATGTGCATGAATATATTCCGTTTTGAAATAAATCTATGAACCAGAAACTGACCTGATTCACAGAGTGTTCCTGTCCATCCTGGAATACATATACACTGATAGCCATTGGTGAGTTCAGTGCAGGTTGCCCCGTTCATGCAGGGATCACTTTCACATTCTGGGATATCTGCATATAAATGATTACGACATACAGTTATATATATATATATATATATACATCTGTACATGTTTATGAGCTGATTTTCCTAAAAACATTATCAGTCAGGCAGAAATCATTGATGACTGTACATTAAACTTGGATTATATTTGTCATTAAGGCATTACTAGAAAGCAGAAAAATAAACAGTTCTTGCTGTAATACTTTTAAAGACCATAACTCTGGATTGATTTGTACACCACTAAATCTCTACTTCCAGAGGATACATAGTTAATTACATGTATAATAATATAATAATATTTCATTCATTTATTAAAAAAACTTTAAACATTTCTTGTAATAACTAATAGATTATTTAGATAACATGTAGACTAGCCTCTCATGTTTACTGCTTCATGTTGAAACAGACGGAAATTGAGTTTCTTACCAGTCTCACAGTGCGTGCCTGTCCATCCCTGCAGACATACACATTGATAACCATCTACTTCATCCACGCATGTCGCACCGTTCTGACAGGGATCACTACTGCATTCAAGTATATCTAATAGATGCAAAAGAAATAACATTTTCATTGCACATTAAATGACAAGTGAACTTGTATAATGCTCTACATATTAAACAGATATATGTTTGTAATATGGTCATTGCCCATTTGGAATTCCGCCATGGTTTCTTAAATACTCCAGTGCACTATAAACGGATTTTAAAATTATTTTGTGGTAAAATTGCACATAGTTTCAAGACATTAGACAACTTTTAAATGGAAACAAAGAACTTACAAGATTGGCAAGCATTAAAGAATTTAGTTAATTTATCAAAAAATCATTTAAAGAAGGAAGACAGTTATATAACTAAAAAAAATATATATATATGTACTTGTTTCACAAAAGATGCCTTCGAATCCAGGTTGACAGAAGCAGACAAAGCCAGCAACCAGATCAAAGCATGTGGCTCCATTCATGCAGTTCATCCGTTCACATTCATCAATTTCTGTCTCACAGTTCATGCCTCTCCAGCCAAAGTCACAGATACACTGGTATCCATCACTGCCATTGACACACGATGCACCATTCAATCAAGGGTTCTGATCACAGCTGATTGCAAATTCACAGTTTAGTCCGTTGAAACCCATAGCGCACTCGCATAGTAAACCATCAGTGTAGTTGTAGCATGTGGCTCCATTGAGGCAAGGGTTAAGAATGCATTCTCTAGATTCTGTAGATATGAATATGACAACAATCAATAAATGAATCAAATGGTTACAAAGAAAATCACTTGAAAACAAAGTGCACACAATGCTCTCTCTTTACAAAGACATTGGAGCAAACTTTGTATCATCAGAACGACATTAAAAATTGATATCAAGGGACCACATTGCTAGAATATCATTTCATTATCAGAAATTACTTTGAATCAAGATGACCTGATATATAATAAATGAAACAATATACTTCACCTTCTTCACAGAGTGATCCAGAGAATCCAGGTGGACAAACACATACATAGCCCTGATTGATATCCGTGCATGTAGCTCCATTCACACAGGGGTCACTGGCACATTCTTGGATGTCTGAAAGATTTTAAAAATGAAGTATGATTTTACTTGTAACATTCAACAAAAGCACAATTGACCATTACAATTACATCCTTCGAAGGATCGAGGTACCAAAGGAGATGATCCTTGTCTCCGTTGATAACAATAGTGAATAAGAGTTGCATGGCACCAAATACACTTGATATCAAATGCTCAAGGCGCACTATCGCAAGGGTGCCATTTGAGCCCCATACAACATACAGTAAGAAAGAGAAAAATGAAGAAAATTTACAATGTATACAAGATTCCATTACCTTCCTCACATGTTGTTCCAGTCCATCCTGGAACACATGTGCATAAGAAACTTGCAGTACCTTCTGTACAAGTTGCTCCATTCTGACAAGGGTCAAGATTGCACTCATCAATATCTAAAATCAATGGATATACATAAAGTTTGTCATTATTATCACAATATGTAGACTAGGTCTAGTGGCTATCGTGCTAATAAACTGTCCTAGATTACAGCAAAGAAGTAGGATACATATATTTCCGTAGAACTTATTTTCAACAAAATTGTTATTATATCATTCTTTGCTGTGCATTATTTACTTTTTTCTCTACAGGAACGTGACAAGACATGAAAAATGTGATATTGATTATAATTAATGGTATTACCTATTTCACAAAGTGAGCCATTGAAGCCAGGTTCACAGACACACAGAAAACCATTGAAGATTGTTTTGCAGGCCGCTCCATTCAGGCAGGGATTGCTTAAGCATTCGTTTGATTCTGGTGTTGAAGAATAATACATTAACAAAGCTTTCATTTACCCTTGTGTGTCTGCCAGCAATACATCTTGTAAAACAAATTCAATCACTTTAACACATGCTTGAATCATCCCTTAATTTTCACATGATCAAGTAATTCAATCATCAAAGAATCAATTGGACTGAGGACACATGTCCAAGCTAACTACAGATCAACGCAAATGTCCTGGATAGTTTTTCTGACTACATGAAAACAGGAGAGAAAGTATGCATTCATTTACGATTGCAGCAACAAAATAAGTCTTCTATCAATGTTAATACCAAATAAATTTTAATCATGATTGAGTGTAAGACATCATTCTTTTACACATGAAATACTTTTTTTTATTGAGGAGACATTGTAGAAATCAATTCTTTTCTGTGACTCACCAATCTCACAGTTGGTACCATTCCAGCCTTCAGCACACAGGCATTCATATCCCCCAACCAGCTCCACGCATGTTGCTCCATTTTGGCAGGGGTCACTGCTACACTCAAGAACCTCTGATTAGGTATACAAGCATGACATTTATTACATAGTGATGTAACCTCGTATTTACAATGTACATTATAAGACTTGCATAAATAAACTACTTTCTTGGGGAAATTACCAGTAACTCTCTAAAACCCTGGATTTGGAAAAATATTTCAACACTTATCAACGAATCCTAAATTAAAAAAAGTATCTTCAAACTCTTGTCTATGTGTTGTTAAGCAGTTTTAAATAGAAAGGATTGAAATCAATTGAAGTTAATAAGGAGTTGTTGCACTCTAAAATAGAAAAGTGAGACAGTGAAACTCAATAGAATCTGTGCAAAAGCAAAATAGACAATCAATGAAAAGTGAAGTGGGTATTTTGCATTTTCTCTTCTTTATCAATGTGAACTGCTCTTGTGTGAACTACCTATCACACGAAATAGTTTCATAAGAAAAAAGAGTACATATAGATAACTTTGAAGGCATACCATTTTCACAAACTGTGCCATTCCATCCTTGGGAACACTGACATTCAAAGCCAAGTGTGAGATCTTGACAGGTAGCTCCATTCAGGCAGGGATTACTAGCACACTCCAAGATGTCTAAAGCAGCACAGCAAACAGTGCATAGGATTTAGTCATGTAAATGACAGGAAAGGGTTGGCAGAGGTGGAGTTATGTGAATATAAAGGTTTAGACTTAGAGGAAAGGGTGAAAGGCTTCCTGTACTCAAGAAGTTAAGCAATTAACTATAAATTTAATACGTAAAAGAACAAGATCAATATTTACATCTTAACCAGAATCAACTGAAGGCAAAGTTAGCATTTTCTACGAAGGCAAAGATAAGGAGTAATTTTTGTTTAATGCTTTGAAAAAGGATAGCACCCAAAAGCATGCGAAATAGATATAGCTCTTGATTATACCAAAAGGCAGAAATAAAAGAAATATAAATTTGCAAACCATGTAATAAATACATGTAAGCAGCATGCTTCCTTTTGGTTATCATACATAGTAGTTTCCATATAAATATGAAGTTCATATCAGAGCAAAATATACATACGCTGTCGGAGTAATGCAGAATAACTGGAAAATAAATCATGCAGTAATTTTGCATCATACATTTTTTTTCAAGAAGGCCTCATGCATTGAGAAGATTAGAAAGCATAAGTGCAGCTCAAGAAAAATATTAGCTCATAAACAGCAAGTACAGTCAAACCTGTCTATAGCGACATCCCAAGGGAAAGACAAAAAGTTGTCTATGTAGACAGGTTCCTTTAGCATGTGGTCTTTGTGGACAGGTGGTCTTTGTTGACATATGGTCACTAAAGCAGGTTTGACTGTACACGTATGTAGCACTCGTACCCTAAGTACAAGTGTGCTGACTTACCCAACTCGCAATTTGTACCATTCCATCCTTCTGGACATCTACATTCATACCCTGGCAGGAGATCAACACAAGTAGCACCATTCTGGCACGGGTTGCTCATGCACTCCATGATTTCTTTCAAAAGAAAATGACATCATAATGAATAATCTTTTTCTTCTACAAAATGTATCAACATATTTCATTATCAGGGATCTCTATTTTGAGCAGTCATTAAGAAGTCTTACAAAATTTGATAGTTTGCATAATTTTCTGTACATATGAATTATTTGTACCTGGGCAGCATTCATGAAACCGTTCAGCCCATTGAAACGGGTACATAAAATCTAACACATGCTTAAACAGGATGTCAGTGAATTTGAAATGATGCCCTGGTCCGTGCAGGAAAGAGAAGACTCCTTTTTTTAATGACAACAATTACTTGAAACACTACATCCCCTAATCTGCATATTGATGTTGTTGTTTATATTGGGAATGTCAGATTGCACAATTATATTTTGGCATCTAAGGATATACTAGACTTATTTGTAGAATTTTTAACAAAATTTGTTAAACCATAAACAGAATTGCTTGCATTACATACCATCTTGACAGTTTGGACCAGTCCATCCTGGTGCACATAGGCAGCTATAACCATTGACTTGCTCCATGCACGTACCTCCATTCTGGCAAGGAACACTTGAACATTCCAGTACGTCTATATTTGGGGGAAAAGATTTTAAAACATCACACAGAATGAATATACTTCAGTGATAATGTAATTCTGTATATAATTGAGATGTTAAGGTGTTAAAGAATTTATAAAAACATGTAAATAGCTATAGTTGATTATTAATGAGATCTACTACCAGAAAGTAAAAAACTTAAAACCAACTTAAGTTCTTTTCTGACATTATAGACAATTATAACTGTCATTCTAATAAAGTAAGTGGCATATTAACCAAATCAATTAGTACTAATATTATTTTTGTTAAATCTTAATCATGTGTTTTCTTGATTGTACACACAATTGTGCATGATACACTATGAAGCACATCGTACCTTCTTCACATAGAGCACCCTGCCATCCTGAGGCACAGACACATTCAAAGCTGGCTTCTCCCTGGACGCAGGTTGCGCCATTCTGACAAGGATTTGGGTCACACTCGTTCACATCTGAACATAAATCAAGAGTTACAAACATTTGTTATGAGGTAATGCTAACATGAAGGCATATCTAAAAAGACACAGGATTATCATATGTTGAAATTAAGGGATCCTAACCGAAACATCTTGATTTTAATGTTACCAAATAATTTGTTTTAAATATTTTATCGTGATATTCCACATACTTTGACTGATCAAAAACTTTATAAATCATGCCTTTTATCTAACAATGACTAAAAAAGAATGTCAAAGATATTCAATGCTCATTTCTGTTATATCATTACATTTATTATTGTTTGTTATTGTTTATATTATGTGAAAAGAAATGGAAAATAAATTCGCTCTGTATAGAGCCATTACTACTACTACTAACACAAAGTCAGATGAAGATTCAACCACAGATAATGTTTTCACAATGTGTGTACGAGGAATTAAAGAGAACTTCTCTTAGAAAAGTCTTACCTTGTTCACAAAATGTTCCCCCAAATCCTGGTGGACATTGGCAGAGGAACCCAGAGAAGAAGTCGATGCAGGTAGCACCATTCAGGCAAGGATTGCTTTCACACTCATTGGTTTCTGAACGGTAATAGATAAAAACATTTAAACATAATAGGTATGCATTTGTGGAAATACATGATTTAGGCATTGTATCAATGATTCCTCTGCAAAAACCTGTAATTTATAATTTGTTAACTCTAAATCATATTTCAAATAAAAGGTGATCTTAATAAAACTTTGATTCCATTTATTATGCACCTGAGATATCATCCACATGCCAACTATATAGATGTAACAAAATAACAAGTAAATTCTGTCCTTATTATCCACAATTCCTGTGACATAAATGAAAAGTACAGGTTAACTGAGTAAGTGTGAATGTGATTAACACATACCTAGTTCACAATTTCTGCCTGTCCACCCTCCTGGACATGTGCATTGATAGTCATCATCGAGATCCACACAGGTGGCTCCATTCTGACAGGGTTCATCACTACAGACTATGATTTCATTCTCACAGTTTCTACCTCGGTAGTCTTCAGTGCAGTTGCATTCATATCCATCAAATAAATTGACGCAGGTTGAATTAAAAAGACACGGAGAGGAATCACACTCGTCAATCTCTATCTCACAGTTGGTACCGGACCATCCAGAAGGGCAGCGACATTCATACATTCCAATCAAGTCCAAGCAGGTAGCACCATTGAGACATGGATTGCTCATGCATTCAAGACTCTCCAATTCACAGTTGATGCCTTCATAACCAACAGGTCATTGGCACTGATACCCTCCAATGAACTCAACACATGTTGCGCCATTCTGACAGGGACTGCTGGCACACTCGTCTATGTCTAACTCACAATGTGTGCCATTGTATCCTTTGACACAGACACACTCATATCCATTTGTAAGTTCAGTGCAGTTAGCTCCGTTCAGGCAGGGGTCGCTAACACATTCTGGAGTGTCAAGTTCACAGTTCGTTCCAGTCCAGCCAGGTGGGCACATGCACTCATATCCACCATCTTGGTTGATACAGGTTGCGCTGTTAAGACAGACGTCATCAGCGCATTCATCGATGTCAAATTCACAGTCTGTGCCAGTCCATCCAGTGGGGCACTGACATTCATAGCCATCTGTAAGCTCCAGACACGTGGCGCTATTCTGACATGGGTTGCTCTCACATTCCAGAATATCTGAAATATTAGAAACAAGAAAATTTACATTTAAGAACATCCTTGCTGTAGTTGCTGTAAATATCAGTTTTTAGGCAAAATTGTATACAGCGAATCTAATTCACATGAATTAAAAAATCTTTTTTCATGTACCTTATCAGCTAATATTACTTATCACAGAAATAACATTAGTAACTTTTTATGACATTAAACTATAATGCATATCTCATTAATTCTGTGAATTATGACACCCATACTGAATTTAGAAACTAAACTCAACAATTCAAGTCATGAATCTAGAAATTTAACTTCTTTTAGACTGCAGGAAATAAATGCATACCACTTTCACAATTCTCGCCTGTCCATCCATCTGCACAAACACATTGAAAGCCTGGAAACACATCTACACAGGTTGCACCATTTAGACAAGTTGCATTGGTGCAGAATCTCATTTCTACCAAGGGAAGGGAGGAAGGTGGAGGCAAATGAAAAAGAAATGTTGCAGGGAGTTGTAAGACGCAGAGAGTAACAGCATATAAGAGTTCCAGAGCACAGAACAGTGTATTAGGAGGTATGATATAAAAACTAGACCAAGCTTTTTCAACATGTTATTTCATAAAAAGCTATGACTGAAATAATCATTTTAGTATTTGAAATGGAAGAGTTAAATAACAAGCAAAGGAAAGATACCATCTAGTGCAAAGCTTAATTTGGAAAAGTAAATTGAGAAATAATCATAATTATTAATACAAAGCAGTTTTAATTCTAAGAATTAAGAAACAGAAGTTCAGAATTACATCTAGGAAACTGCGAATTAAGGAACATTAAGGAACATCTACCAAAGAAGATACTCTTAAAGCTTATCAGTATTAGTTTACGGGAGAGATTAGACCGCCCTGCAAGGTCACTCTAAGTTAACATAAGAAAAAGAGGATCATTGGGGACCAATGGTCACCAATTATGTATTGTTTAATATAGAGAGGGTGCACATATCTACAAGTAGTGTAGTGGGCCTTGAAAGATGACACCCAGATTTATAAAAGGCCACAAATATGAGGGACGATAAATGTATACCTCACAACTACAAATCAATGAAATATAGGTAACTGAAAAGATAACAAGTATTTACCTTGTTCACAGTTAGTTCCATTCCATCCTGGAGCACATATGCATTCATAGCCAAGTAGATTATCTAAACAAGTTGCACCATTAAGACAAGGATTGCTGGCACATTCTTGGATGTCTGTGGAAAAAAAAATGTAAGAAATAAGATCAATAAAAATAGTCAACTTTGCTTGCTAGTTGGGGCCCAATTTCTGTCAAATCCCACCTGTTCTCATTTTGTATCTAATTTACCTCTCTGAACCTACACAACCACAATTAAAACAAATTTGTGGATGCGATGAATCGTTTTCAATATTTAGGTGCTATAATTCCGCATGCAGAAAAAAAGAGTTAATATTGTTATTACTCATATTGGCTTGCTGAATACATTGCAAGGTCACATTTCTTACCAGATTCACAGTTTATTCCTTCATATCCTGCCAAGCAGACACACTCGTAGAAACCTGGGTTGTTAAGACATGTTGCTCCATTGACACAAGGGTCGACCAAACATTCGTCAAGGTCTGTAATATGAAAATAACAAAACCAAATGGGTTCATTGCATCTTACATTTCGCAGTTCGAAAGCCTCATGATTAAATACTTGGTTGAAAACCATTGCTGAATAACATAAATGAGATGTCTTAAGAGAAGAGGAAAAGACACGAATAGTTTATCTATCATTGTGAATATTCATTGGAAAGCATAGCAATTCCATCAATTACAAAAACAAATCAAAGTGATGATATTACAAACGTTCCAGCACATTATCAAGTAAAAATTGTAAAGCTTTTATACATTTTAAAATGTAAACACCACACTCTAGAACACAAATTTTTACCAGTTTCACAGAGGACACCAGCAAAGCCTTGAGGACAGAGGCACTGGAATTGAGCCAGTAGATCTACACATGTTGCTCCATTCAAACAAACATCTCTCTCACATTCATTGATGTCTGTGGAAAAAAGCACAAAATAAAATATTATTGTTTTATATTTATACCCTGTGTGTCACTGATCATCATTGCTATTAATAACGAAATATTGAATGACTTTGGTTTCTCGTTATCAGATTATCAATACGACATATGCATGTATGTCATATTGAAATGAAAAAATTAATCCATTTGACAAGTAAATTCTTGACTGCAGCTCATTCTGTGAACATTCTTCCAACCATAATACATTTTTTCAACTACAAACATCATAGCGATATCAAATAGCAAAATTGGAAATTAATGTATGAATACGGTTGCCATATGATAATAGGATAATGTTTTTAAAAAATATTTATCACCTTTTAAAAGTATAGTGACAAAGACACTTTATGCAAAGTCTTAAACCTATTTATAATTCCTACATGTATTTCTCTTGAGGCAACCATTTAAAATGCAAATGTATGTGTGCAGTTCTCCCTATTTACCTATACAACCCCTATAGATTTATACCAATGTCATTCTACACTTACCAATTTCACAGAAGTCTCCTTCCCATCCTGCTTTACATTGACAGAAGAATCCATTCACAAAGTCTATGCAATTAGCACCATTCTGGCAAGGATCACTTCCACATTCACCAATGTCTTTAAAGTAGGGAGAGAATAAACAGTTTTAAAAGTGACACACAAAAGAATACTTTCCGGTAGAAAGAAAACATTGTAAACTCAAAATCTCAAAACAAAACTGCTAAAAAAACATATAAACATGCAAATATACTGGACATCAAGCTCTATTGTCCCTAATTATTACATGGAAAACACATATTTTGTCCGATGTACAGAAAACAAAATTTGATAAAAAACAAAACAGCTCACATTTTAATGAGTTAAGTACTTTCATTAACACTTGCTCTGAACTTACCCGTCTCACAAGTCACCCCTGTCCATCCAGTTTCACAGAGACAGCGGAAGCCGTCGATTTCATCAAAACACTGTCCTCCGTTCTGACATGGCATACTGTTGCACTCATTGATTTCTGATGTGGGAAAGAAAGGATAATGGGGGACAAGGACAGTGGGTGCATAAGTGATGGGGTTATATAAAGTAATGAACAGTTGTGAATGTAGAGGAGTAGTTGAGGTGTTCCAGTGTATACGACCGAAATAACAGGAACACAAAAGACCAAATAAATAGAATACCACATTAGCATAGATGAGAGGAAGACAGAATGTTGAAGGGAAAATATGAAGTTGATAGCAACAAGAGAGAGGCAGAATAGAAATAAGTCCAATAGGTGAATTTTAGGGATTTCAATCGAGTGTAGGCAACAAAAAGTGCAGAGAGGAAAGGAAAATACTACATTGATAGGCATCCATAAAATATATGATTAAACATGCATGTGGATGGTGTTATGAGTAGCATGCTTTCAATGTAACAATCAATACATTTCATAGGAATTAGTTTTCTTACAATGGCGTACAAATCCTCTTGCGAAATCTCTTAAAATCTTTAAGAAAAAATAATCTACAGAATCTGAGAGCGCATTGAATACATGTATCAAGAGAATGCCATCTGGCACCACCAATCCTTCAGTATAATCATTAAGTAAGGAATAACAATAACAGATATCAATGTATCTGACGGGAAGGATAATGTAGCTTACCTGTTTCACAGTGTACACCAGTCCATCCAGATGGACAAAGGCATTCATAGAAACCAATGTTATCAACACATGTAGCTTCGTTGAAGCATGGATTGCTAGCGCACTCCAGAATATCTGTTAGAGTCGAATGAATTCAAGAACAAAATTTGTATCCATGGTTAGCTCTCCATTTGAGTAGAATAAACCATGGTGTCAGTGAAAATGACAGAAAACAAGACTATGAATGCCACTGTTCGTGACTGTAGGGCACACAAGAAAGTGGTATAGCCTCTAAAACAGTATTAAAAAGATGGCACAGTGGGTAGAGAATAGACACGAAAATAGCTCACTCAATTTGTAAGCACAACATGGTTTTGCTACCCTAATTCAATTCAGAGGAGATTTAGAAGGGCTGCTGCACTATGGTAGGAAATGTGGATCAAATCCATGAGCAAGAGAGGGAGGGTTACATCGTGAATATAACAGTGAAAACTTCTAATCACAAGTGTAAAAATGATTTCCATGAATTACTTTAAGAAATATAAGCCTGCTACAGACACTTTGGAATTAAACAAGACCTATAAACCATTCAGGATTTTATAGATGAAGTATAAACAAAAGGGTTGTAATCAATATCATGTTTGGTTAATGTACTTGCCTGTTTCACAGAGAGTGCCTTCATAGCCAAGGGCACAATCACAGGTGTACCCATCTACAATGTCGATACAGGTTGCACCATTAAGACAAGGATCACTTGCACACTCATCAATATCTGTAATATAAGAATATTAAAATGTATCTATTATTTTAAAACACAATGTAGGCTAAATATATTGTCAAATGATCTAGTCCGACTTCAGTTACTTAAAAGCAGGAAGGCACTGTTAATTTACATGAAACATTTCTTGTAAGACTTTTTATTCGAGAATATTATGTACTTTAATAAAGATATAGTAATAATACATAATACTACTGAAGTAATACATGAACAGTTTATCAGTGACCAATCACAGACGTCAAATTCCCAACGTCTTGCATGTAAAAAATAGAAAAGCTAGGCACCTTAAAATTATCACTGAAACTGTAATTGCTTAAAACAAGAAATTTCATATTTCTTACTTATCTCGCAGAACTCTCCTGTCCATCCAGAATCGCAGAAGCATGAGAACTCCCCAATCAGGTCTATGCATATTCCTCCATTCATACATGGGTTACTGGAACATTCAAGCACCTCTGTAAACATGATTAAAGAAACAAACAATATACATATCGTGTCATCAGAATTCAATTGAAGATATCCATGCAGAAAGATGGAGACATACACTGTATTCTCGATACTAATTTAAACACGTTCATATACATATGGAAATTAATACAAAATCTATCATTAATGCTAGGAAAATAGCTAATTCAACTGTAACAGCATATTCAGTAAATCTTCTGTGAATCAAACAAGCATTTTGGCATACTTTAACAAGTGTCTATTTTGTTGTACATATGAATGTATAAATACTGAAAGCAACCCTTTGACTATACACCATCCTCTCAGAAAAAGTACACATACATAACTACCCCCCTTGACATTACAAACCTTGTTCGCAGTTGATACCAGAGTACCCATCAGAACAGATGCAAATGTAAGAGGTAAACAAGTTGCTGCAAGTACTGTTAAATGCACAAGGATCCGACTCGCAAGGATTTAGAGCTAGAAGAGATGAGAGAAGAGATACAATAAATTTTCAACTGTGTCTATGGATTTTTTTAATGATCATGATGAAAAAATTGCTATACCGTAATAAATTGAAAAATTTCTATTCTCTTTTGAGTATACACTTGACAATAATGGCATCTTGAAAAGAACATAGCAAACTTTTTTCAAACATTTACATGGAACAAAATAGTTTATATTCTTAAATGATCTGTTCATTTCAATTTTTTTCCATGAACATATGTAAGAGCCAAATACTTACCGATCTCACAGAAGTTGCCAGCATGTGAAATAGGGCATTCACATCGGTAACCGTTGAGCATATCAATACATGTTGCTCCATTCATGCACAGGTTTCCAACACAATCCTCAATATCTGGAAACAAAATAAAATGCATTTGAATGATATAATGAATGATTCTTGTGTAAATATTTCTTTTCTTTTCTCTTTCCACAGCACTCGCTAACTTTTAGTTTGGTAGTTTTGTATGAATGTACAGTACAAACATTTCAAATGATGATTGTAACATGCTCACATTCTTATGCAATTAATTGAAATTTAAAGATGATGAAAGGTCATGTAGTTTTGTTTCTAAAGATGCATATTTTTCTCCATCATATATTTTAAACTTCGCTGAAACTGCATGTAGATACCAGAAATGCCAAAACAGTGACAGGAAAATATCTGAATGAAGAAGTTTGACCATTTACAATCACATAAACATATAGAAAACAATACAGAGAGAATACTATCATATACACTAAAATATAGAGAGAATAAAACAAACACGACCCAGTAATCGTCAAAACGACAAGCACTGGCAATCAGAAAAATTGGCGGATTACTTCCGTCTGCCAATTTGCGTCTGAGGAAGATGTGAGAACTCTAGACATCGAAACTGTTACAGATAATTTTTACTGTAGGCTGTGATACAAGAGCTTTCGAACCATTATTACAACCATCCTGATGAAACTCTTTCATAAAAACATATCTGTGTTTACCATTGTCGCAGTTGGTTCCACTGAAGCCGAGAGGGCATGTACACTGGTAGGTCCCACCAAGATCAGTACAAGTGGCCCCATTCTGACAGGGGTTCGGGTTGCATTCATCAGTTTCTAACACATACAAATAAATATGCAAATACATGGACTACATATGTAAATGACTGAATAACATCATAATAAACTTGATTTTCACCTTGATAGTGAAAGTTAGAAGGCTAAAAACGAAAAAGCAGGCAATGCAAAAGTACTGAAGATGTTAAATGTTTCATATTTCTTTCTTTTTATTCTTTTTTCTTGAATAGAATCTGTGGTTTTTAAACTTCAACAAAACACCAGTTCATGAATAAATGTACATAACTGGTAAAGTACTGGAACTTAATGTGTACAGGCTGTCATGAGTGTTATTTGTCTTTTCTAGTACTGTATTGTTTTGTTAAGAACCAATACATACATACATATTAATATTTATATAGCGCCTTTACATAATCATGCTCAAAGCGCTTAGTAAAGTTTGAATTGATAGTTAATTGTGTAAGGGTCATAGGACATGTACCATGCAGCAAAGTAAGTTACACACGGGCTAGATGAGACAAACTTCAAGCCTTCACAATTCATTTCAGATAAACAGATTTAAATTAACCTACCAATATTGCAGATATCTCCTGTGTAACCAGTAGGGCACAAGCAGTTGTATGATCCAAGCAGGTTCTGGCAGGTTGCATTTGCAGAACATGGATTGCTTTCACATTCATTGATGTCTAGAATAAGAAAACAGAAACATAGTCTTCATCATTGTAGGCAAGCACTTTATATACACATGAAGTTGGATGTCGTTCGTGCTTCTTCTCTTTTACAATTACATTGCCAAATTCACATATAGAAGCTTCTAAAATTTTAGGTGTTTCATATTTTGGGAAAACAATCTCTATTTTTTAAATACCAGTAAAGAAATCATATGTGGATTTGTCAATAATAATTAAGATCCTTTATACAATCATCCAGAAATAATCAGGTGACTAGTAGACTGGTTTCAAGTTTTTAAAATGTACACAATGTAGAAAAACATGTGACTTATATAACACAGTTTATGCTATTCATAGATACATACATAATTTTGAGATGTCAGATCTTATAAGGTTGCAATGGAAAGAATTTTACTGACCCATTTCACAGATATCGCCTGTCCATCCACCAAAACAATTGCAAGCAAAGCCATTGAGTTGGTTCACACAGGTGCCATTATTCAAGCAAGGGTTGCTTTCACATTCATTGATATCTGGAAGGTAAACAGGCAACAAAATATCAAAATCATTGTCAATGAGATGATAATAATAATAATAATGGGTTCTTGTATAGCGCTCATGTCAGTCAGATTTGACCCTCCCGGCCCTCCCGATGCTATCGATACGTTAAATATAGATTTTGAATAAATGTATTTATATCCAGCATCAAAAATTTGTTGGCTTTTGATTGGTTGAGAGCTCGTCACATGACCAGAAATACTTGACCTATTTTTAGAAAGTACTATATGAGAGTACTATTTTGGTTTACTATTTGGGAGTTGGAAAAAAAATGTGATTTTTTTTTGGAATTGAATCAATTTTTTTTCTTCAAATCTTAATTAAATGAAAACAAAATATTTTAAATCTTTTTACATAAAAATTGACATTTTTTTTGTTCTAATTTTTTTTCCCCATGTTGTCGTTGTTTAAAAAAAAAAATAATACATTTTTGATGCAGGGTATAAAACAAATATACCATGCCTTCTATTCGAGGTACTGGTTAAACCATGGGCCTCGATGACTCCAAAAGTACCATTTGCTTCGGGGCTGCGCCCCTCAGCAAATAGTACTATGGGAGTCACCTCTTGCGCATCGTTTTAACCAGATCCTCTCAAGGCAGTGTATATTTGTATACTATTTACAAGGAAGGGCTGGAATATATCAAAAATTTCCACAAAAATCTTTTTACTGCTTAATATATCAGAATTTTAATTGTTAATTTTCTGATGATTGAGCACTGCATATCAGAATGTTAAGGCATTGTTTTCTTCAGCATAACCAGAGTAAAAAGAAGTATTCAACATCTTCAAAAAATAATTATCAAGCAATATATCAAGGAATAATAAATGCAAATTTTGTTGGAAGTTGTTTGCGAAGTTATTAAAAAACAAAGTATTTCATTTTATCGGTAAAGTAAAGCCCATCATTTAATGCTTGTTTAAAGCATGCGGAATAACATAAATCATTAATACTGACCGATATGACATATGTCTCCTGTCCATCCTGGCTAGCAGGTACATACCACAGAGTCAAACTGGTTTGAACAGGTTGCTCCATTACGACAGGGGTCTCCAATACAAGCATCCTTTTCTGTTTGATTCACAGTAAGGAAAATAAAGTTTATCAATACAAATTCTTGACCATACAATAGTATATGGCTAAGTTGGCACGTACATGTAGCTGAACTTTCAAGGTCTCTAGCTAAAATAGTTTAATTCGCCAGACATAACATGCATAAAATCTAAACTAAATGTATTTACTAGTATTTTTTTGTCCCTTTATGAACAGATGATAACATAGACATGCGTTTAAAAATTTATGGAGTAAAACAAAATTGAGGAATAATGAATTCACTGATTTCAAAACTATTTGACATCTTCACAAATTTTACAACATGATGAAACGATCTTCAAAGATTACCTGTTCTGCAATCAAAGCCTGTCCAGGCTATTGGACACTGGCATTCAAAGTGGGTTGAATTTCCACTGCACAACCCTCCATTGTATCAAGGATCTGAGTCACATGCACTGAATGCTATAACATGAGTGGAATGACAATGAGTGTTGGATGGAATGGTAATTAATTGGTTATGAAAACCATGTACAGTCAGGAAGATGGCCATATTTGGAGGAAAATGGATGTCCTTTAATTAACTACACATATTCGGTACAGGTAAACATGTATGACCTCAAATATGTTAAGTATGTGCTTTCATGCAGTTAAAGGAAAGCATCTTTTGTCTTCCATCGATTTCTCTCTCCCTGCCTGAGGATGTAACATTATTTATGGAACATGGGAGAACTATATAGTAGTCTAAGAGCTAAAAACATGTGCACAGGTCTACATTAATATGAAATGGGAATGGTTGGGGACAGTATAAATGATTACAAGAAAATTAAATGTTTTTTTTGTAAAGTGGTGTAATTGTGAGAGATGTGGCTTCAGCTTGAAATATCATTCCGAAGGATTGTAAGTATAACAATTTGTATTATTCTATAGACGACAATATTACTCTTGGCTACATATCAGTACGCTATTCTAGTTAACAATTGTACAACCGTTACAATTCTACTATGACCCTGTCGTTAAGTCAACAATGAAATGTGTTATTACTACATTCTCTCATTGACATTCACCATTCATCAAAGACTAAATAGATGATTAACTTACGAATTTGACATCTCAATCCTCTATACCCATTAGGGCATTCACAAACGAAGTCTCCAAATGTGTTTGTGCAAGTAGCATTGTTCTGACAAATGTCCATGGCACACTCATCGATATCTGGAATTATAAACATGTTTTACAGTAAGAGTGATACAAGATTGCCTGGCAGGATTGATAAACCTCTTTCAAAACAGTGCTAAACTATAGCCCCTTTGAAAGCAATAACGGTAGGCAGAATTACACTAAAAGAAGGAGATTTTTTAATACAGATATGTTATTGACATGTTTACCATATTATGTATGCTTTCTGAATGACACCAAAACAATGAGCGAGTATTTTAAATGTATGATAAAGGATGATTTTTTTTTCAGGTGGTAATTACCACTTGAAAACATTCTAGATAGAGAGGAATAAACTTTTGCCGACTTTTATCTCTCACAGTATAATATGGATTCATAGCTAATTTCGACTTTCTTATTGAAATATATAGAATTTTGGGCAAGCATTCAATCATGAAATGATGGCTAAGAGATGATTAAGTTTGTATGTTACCTTGTTCACAGTTCTGGCCCATGATTCCCATAGGGCAATCGCAGGAGTAAGAAGTCCTGTAGTTGGTACAGCTTGCATTATTCTGACATGGGTCAGAATCACACAAGTTGATTTCTAAAAAGAGAACAGTAGAACAAATTAGGGATAAGATGTACAACAAGAGAAAAGCACAATGTAATGTAAAGTGTTGTGTGCACAATCATTGAATAATTTGAATATTACAAAATGAAATAATGCTTTTTTTGTACAGAAATCTTATCATTTGGATTAAATAACAATAAACATATTTTATCTTACCAATTTCACAGAATTCTCCAGTGTAACCAGGTAGACAGACACAGGTGTAGGCAGTACCATTGATTACACGACAGGTAGCATTATTTTGACAAACATTGGATTCACATGGATCGAAGGTACCTGAATGAAATAAAGGATGCAATATAAATTTTTCAACACGGTCATGTAATTCATGTGTTATTGTATTAAATTATTGTCTTAAGGATGTATATGCTGTTCTTATTTATATCAATAAAATTTTGCTAAGACACACACTGATTCTCTAAAAAATAATCTAACCACTTGAGCACAATTTTTGAAATACTGCATGTTAGAGCGTCCTGGAAAAATAAGAAAACAAACTATTACGTAATTAACTCAACATACAATATAAGCAGGAGTTTATCTTAACATGAAGAATTGCCAAAGCTATATTTTTAATTGCATGTACAATCTATTTTCTTACCAATTACAATGACTGCTAAGGCACAGGACATGTCATTCCCTGCTTCGTCTCTTGCAACATAAACAATTCCGGTTGAACCTATAGGAAAGTCAGATCCTGGAGTAGGACCAGCTGTCTGCTGCACGGTGACACTTCCACTGTTGTCTGTTGAGGATGGTGGAGTCCACAGGGCAATGGCTGAAACACTACCTGGTGTAGTCTGTACAGTAACATCGGTAGGGCACATAGCAAAGACTGGTTCCTCAGTATCTGTAGATTAACAATGGTCAATGACTATCATTCAGTTTTAGTCTCACCTTGCTTTCCAGATGATTAAAATGGCATTGACAAGGTTTCCTACAGAGTTATTATGTTATGAAGGTACACATGTCAGATTAACAAGTTCTAGAAATAGGTTTCAAAATTCTGTTTAAAATCATTTGTTGAGCAAATCATGAATGAAATATCAGTCTGCATATGTACAAAAATTACATTTTACATGATCAGTTTGTATATTGTAAACATTTTCAAGTATTCATATTTTCTAAAGTACCGATGGTAATAGTAAATTCATTATTTTTGTTTTGTTACGTTTTCTAAATTGATTTGTACCAAAATACTTTGTTTAAGCTGTTTAAGGAGTTAGGCTTGACTAGCATTTATTAGCAATTATCTGACCCCCTTTACCACCAATAGTTTCTCTTCGTGTATGTGTAACATCATTGCATGAAATGCATTACTGTATTGCTGTTGGGAAATATTAAAATCAATCACTCAATGTCATAATTTTTTGAAAAGGAATGGTGAGCCAACATTTTTCATGGAATTTACAGAAGATGTTTAATAGCATCAGATTTAATTATCGAATAATATACAAGTAATAATAGTGGACAAGAATGATCTTACCGATGACTGTAACAGAGAAAGTACACTCGGCCATGTTGCCTGCTTGGTCTACAGCAAGATAAACTACTGTTGACTCTCCAATGTCATACGACGAACCACTGGTAGAATTGGTGCTGATGCTAACAGGAGTGCCAGAATTGTCCTCAGCAATAGGTGTTGACCAAGCCACTGTAGCAGTGGGAAGTCTCGGGTCTGTGTTGGTGATGATGTTTCCAGGACACATGACGAAGGATGGACTCTCATTGTCTGGAGATAAAACAAAATATGATTAATTCAGAAATTGATATCAAGTTCATGTCCTATTAATTGCAACTTCTTCAGTCAAAATGAGAATATTAAGATTAAGTATTTTAAAGAGTAAATAATAGCCAGTTGTACAGTTTCAAAATAATTTGATGTTAAGAAAATAATAATCCATTCAAATGTAATACATATAGTTAAGAAAATGGATATATTTGTAAAGCGCTTAGAGACATCATTGATGTATTAAACTATAGAAAAGCGAAAAAGCATTATTATTATACAGCCTCTTTCGTTTATACCTATAACTAGAAGCAAGATACATACCTATTACAGTAATGCTGAAGGTGCATGTGGCTGCATTGTTGGCTAAATCCTGGGCTATGTATGTCACTGTGGACACTCCTATGGGATACAGGTCCCCATTCACAGGAGCAGACACTAGGTTCACTACTCCAGAGTTATCCGATATGGTAGGCTCTGGCCAGGTAGCAGTGGCAAATGCAGATCCAGCCTCAGTATTGAGGGTTATATTGGTTGGGCATCCAATGATTAAAGGAGGCATGAGATCTGTAATGATAAAGGAAATACAGGACACAGATATGTAAAGAACAGTCAATTCATTTAATTATACTAGCATACATGTATGTATCTTTATCATCTACAAAAACAGGCTTCATTTGGAATATGCGGAATGAATTCTTTCAACATGGCACAATGCATTAATATTTCAAATGCAATCCTAGTAAATTGTGGGACATTGTGATAAAAAAATTACACAAATCAAAAACATTTGGTTGCTCCTACCTTGAACAGTAATATAGAATGTGCAGAATGCCTCGTTGCCTGCATCATCAGTTGCAACATAGGTGACCTCAGTTACCCCGATGGGATATAATGCATTATTGATGGCATCCGTTGAGAGTGTCACAGACCCAGAGTTGTCCGATGAGGTGGGTTCCGACCAAGAGACAATAGCAGAAGGGGAGCCAGGGTTATTGTTAGTTGTGATGTTTGGAGGACATCCAAAGATTGCAGGTACGGCGATGTCTAGATTTATACAATAGAGAATTATGTTGTATTTACATTATATTTTGTAATGTATTCGAAGAATGTTCTACTATAATTTCATCCCAAAATCCTATATTCTCAACTGAGACTTTCTAATTATTGTCTAATGCAATTATTTGTATTCAATAGCTTTATTCAATCAAAAGCAATCAGAGTACCTAATCTCTCTCAAAAAAAAAATGACAGCACCTGATTTGCATAATAAGTCATATGTGTATTTCAGTTTGTGCCCAAGGTCATACCATTCATTAAATTCATTATATGTACATCAACTTCTACCAGAAATCACCAACTCCTTGTAAAAATGCACCAATCTGAACACCAACATCATCATCTAACCACTGAAATCATAGTATGTATAGTTCAAATACAACATTGATATCTTTTATATATTTGACTATGACTATTAACCTGTTTCACAGATGGTTCCACTATAGCCGTCCACACAAAAGCAAAAATAAGTTCCCTCCTGGAATCCTTCGAAGCATGTTGCATTGTTTAGACATGGACTTGTAAAGCAAGTTCTCAGGTCTGTTAAAATGTTAGATGTTATGTACAAAACAAAACAAATGGTTACATATGATTACAGACACAAATGTTGAACAGAAATACAGCTGTTTTTTACATGAACAAAACATCAACTTATTGCTATATTTGCCCTAAGATTAGGACTAATACAATGTCATGCACATTCTAATACATATCAAACGAAATACAAAGTTAATGAAAACAGCCATTAGCTCTAGTACAAGGATAATATAAACATGTACAAAGGGGCTTTCCGACCTTTGTAATTATGTGTATTTGTATGAAAGCAGAAAAATAAGAGAAACAGAATGGCGAAAGTTTGAAATATACCACTAAATTTATGTTTTATTTAGTGTGTAGAAACAAATGGGAAAGTTTTACTACACTACGTCACTGTGTCATTACCGATAAAACCAATTTAAAGTGCCCATATGTCATGTACATAGTTTTCAACTTTCTTATTTCTTGTCCGATTTTATTCAAACTTCCATAATTATACTGATGTTTCTGTTTTCTTTTCTGATAAGTGTTTCATAAAGTTGGATTTTTCTGTAAATGTGTTTATCACTTGTAAGCAATCTTCTGTTTCATTGACAATTCAGAGTGGGCACTATGACACTCCATATATAGGGGAGATTTGTATTTGCATCAGTAATATTCTGAACTATCCAAACGTATTGTATATGTGTGCTGCACATTAGGAATGTGTGCTTCCAGTAGATGTATGATGTCAGTATACACATTTTTCCCCTCTCAAATGGTTTCTTCAATATATTTTAACTGTTGTTATTAAAATATTAGATTATATAAACTGACTAATGACAATCACATTGTGTCATTTGGTTGAACCATGTATATTTGACACCAGACTACCAACATTGAATTCCGCACACATGTATACATTACCTACAAGTATATACAGACAACAGGCAAGCAACATTACAACGAGACTGTTACTTGTGTTAAAAAAACATTGAATAGGATAAACAAAAAGCACATGAAAGTTATCTGACCTATTTCACATTGCCTGCCAGTAAATCCAGGAGTACAGAGACACAAAAAATCATTGCCGTCATTTTGCTCCTGGCAGGTTCCATTGTTGAGGCATGGTTGGCTGGTGCATGACATAATATCTGTGGATGCAGTGTCAAAAGAGAAACATTAGCATTTTGATTTCCGGTACATCTAATCAAATACATGTCATAACAAAGTCAGTTAACAAGTTTAAGATAAGTCCTCTTACCTTTTGAATGAAGCAGAAAATTATTCAAAGACATAATTGTTAATTCAGAAAATTACTCTTGGTACATTTTTCCTTAAAAGGTAAACAAAAATTACATTTCTTCCTAAAAAAAATATGCAATAGGAACACAGAATGAAATTTTAGGTTAATTACATATGTCAAATGTGACATCAAAAAATCTAAATGTTTCCATCACATGAATTTATTATAAAACTCTAGTAAACATACAAATTGACCTGTACTTTTGAAAAACATATAGATGAGATTAAATGAGGTAAATGAAAAATATCAAGCAGGAGCAAGTCTAAAGTGTATTTTGCTTTCTTACCCAATTCACAGTCTGTCCCTGTAAATCCTTCTGGACACACACAGAAATATCTATTTTCTGAAATATGTTCAAAGCATGTTGCTTCATTCTGGCAAGGATTGCTCTCACAGGAAAGAATTGCTAAAAAACAAACAAACAAAAACATCACTTTAGACAAAAACTTACCCCTTAATTAAATCTAAGTCATGTATATTGTGCAGTTTTTATGACCACACAGAATTGCTTTATATTTCTAATGAATATATTACACTGAAAGTAATCAACGGTTTATAAATGTTCCACATAGTCTTCCCCATGTTTATCCATTTCTGTAATGTGGTACTGATTTATCATGTGGTATTACCATTTCTGAAGACATTGAATTATCATTATATCTGTACACTGTTGGCTAATATCAAAAATTAAATATTAGCTTTCATTGTTAACATGATACATAAAGTCTTATGCAATACATGTGAATAACTGTAATAGATTCAACATTTTTGCAACACTTTATTCCTTCAATGTACATATTTGAGGGAAAAAAAAAATTGATTTCTTTTTTTGCTCTTTCTACATATATTCTAAATATAATTTAAATACAAGTTACATTTAAAACACTTTGAATATGGTGCAGAGATTCAAGAATTAAATCAGATGCATTATTGTGAATAAGAGGCTCAAAGCATTGGCAAAAGAATAAGAGTCACAATGCATTCAGTGATAGAAGTGCAGAAAAAATACAACTTTTAAAAAAAGCTATTTTTTTGCGAAAAGACTGATAGTGCCAGTGTAAGACAGAAATCAATCACATCTAGTAGTGCAAACATTTGATGTTATAAAGATAAATTCGGATTCTGAATGAAAGTCTAGATTATCTTTATTATTTCGCATTGCTAATCAAAGAATGGCAGTGAATAACGACACACTCATCAGATTAAACCGTAAAAATAAACAGAAAGCCGAAATTTGACAATATGATCTCAAAGTACAGGAAAAAGTGCATTAATTCTTTTTTTTTAATAGAAAACTAGCACTGTACCTGTACCTATTATCTTTCGTGCAATTTTTGTTTTCGTGCAATTTTTGTTTTCGTGCAATTTTGTTTCTTTTAGTTCCATAGAAGTATCAACCAGCAATCATTTTTGTAGTACAAGCAATCTCTTTAGTAACATTGCTTATTGTTAGAGATTCAATCAGAAAAGTGGTCAAACATGAATATAAAAATACCATTGAAATAATCTAAAAAAGGTGGAAAACATCAGGCAAATAGGAAAGTTATTTACTGTGCAGCAAAGGAAAATGCAGAAAAATTATGAAGTGCATAAATGCATTAGCTTCAACATAATGTGCATATCTTCAAAGAAAGATTACACTTAAAGTTACACATTCCAGTTAAAATTAGACTTGCATTACCCTATTCTTTAGTAGATTCAATCAGAAAAGAGGGAGATAAAGGATAACTTTTCAAACATGAAAATAAAAATGTAAATTGCACTATTGAAATAATCCAACACATGTGCAAAACATCAAGCAAATAGGAAAGTCATTTATTGTGCAGCAAATGAAAGAGCAGAAAAACTTACACATTCCCGATTAAATTAGACCAACATGACCTGAATCACAATTATCTCCTTCGAATCCCATAGCACAGGCACATGTGTAGCCCTATTGTGCTCCATTGAAGCAGGTAGCTCCATTCAAACAAGTTTGCTTATTGTTAAAGATTCAATTCAATCAGAAAAGAGGGAGATACAGGAAAACTATTCAAACATGAAAACAGAAAATGCAAATTGCACTATTGAATCATCCAACACACGTCAAGCTAGTAAAAAAAAAGTCATTTAGTGTGCAACAAAGTAAAATGCAGAAAAAGTATGAAGTGCAGAAATGCATTAGCTTCAACACAATGTGCATATCATCAAAGAAAGATCACACAAGGTACCCGATTCGCAGTTGACTCCTTCAAATTGTGCTGTACACTCGCATTGGTAGCCATCAATGAGCTCTATACAATTTGCTCCATTCAAGCATGGGTCACTGGAGCATTCGAAGATGTCATTCTTGCATACGTTCCCCGTCCAGCCAGGAGCTCAAATGCACACATAGGCATTGATCAGGTCAATACAGGTTCCATCGTTTTGGCATGGCTGGCTTGAACATTCTTGGATTTCAATCTCACATAAAGTTCCAGTCCATCCTGGGCCACACTGGCAGCTGTATTCGTTAGTCAGGTCGAGGCAAGTAGCACCATTAGCACATGGGTTACTAGCACATTCTTCTATGTCCTCATTACAGGTGGGACCAGTCCAACCACTGGCACATTGACATGTGAACCCATTGATGAGGTCTGTACATGTCCCACTGTTCAGGCACGGTATGCTCAGACACTCCATGATATCAGTCTCACAGTGGGTACCTGTCCATCCAGGAGCACACCTGCACTGGTACCCATTCACTTTCTCCATGCATGCTCCTCCATTCATGCAAGGATCACTGAGGCATTCTAGGACTTCAGTTCCGCAGTCCTCCCCTATCCACCCAACAAAGCAGATACAGCGATAGCCATCCACCATTTCTGCGCATATTGCTCCATTCAAGCATGGATTACTTGAGCATTCTTGTATCTCAATGTCACAGTCATTTCCAATCCAACCAGGTGCACAACTGCACTCATAGCCATCAATCAAGTCAAAGCATGTTGCTCCATTTTGACAAGGGTTTGAGAAGCACTCTTGGATTTCAGTTTCACAGTTGGTACCTTCGTAACCATGTGCACAGAGGCAGACATATTGTCCAGCCCCCTCTATACAGGTGCTTCCACTGAGGCATGGGCTACTAGCGCATAGAATGATTTCTAATATGAATGAAATAAGAGTCCCAAAATTTTAAAAATACAACGGTAACATATTTCTTTGATTCTTCAAATGACTCAACATTGAAATACCCAATGCAATTAAATCATCTATTATTTACATGTATGTCACATTGCATTTGTCCAAATGAATTTGCCTACATTTCTACTGCATTATCACATATATTTGCAGTATCATACATGTTCATGTAAAAGTTTGCAAAAGTAGGCAAATATTGATAGGCATGTCTTATTACCCATCTACATTACCATTGCTGTACTGGTGTCCACTTTCTTTTCATGGTACCTAAGTCTTTGCACTTGTCATTACATGAGTCTGCATAGTTTGTCATTACAGATCTCCACACTGTTACTGATTAACACGAATAACTTTTTAACATACCTGTTTCACAGTTAATTCCTTCATATCCATCTGCACATATGCATATGTAGCCTCCTGATGCAGTATTGAAGCATACAGCATTATTCCGACATGGAGTACTGGCACAGGCATCAGTTTCTGTAGAGATATAAATAGAAAATAAATGATTACGTGATATATTTCACTAAGTAGAATGCTTTTACATGTAAACGTCTTATCTTTGATAGCATATACCATTCTGGAAAGCAAATTTAAAAAAAGTCAATATAGATTCTAGTATTGATAAACACAGCATTATTAAAGTCAGGGTAATAATATTCAATGCATTTTGGGTAAACAGATGTACTATAATATCACAATGTGTACTGTTAAGTAACATGTAAAATTAGAATCTAATGACCACTGTTATTATAAAGAGCAATAGGAACAGTGATCCATGCACTTAATATAAGGAGCATGTAACATAATATTTAAAATCATTTTCTTACCTGTCTCACAATCTACACCTTCAAATCCATCTGCACAAAGGCAAACATATCCTCTTGAAGCTCCATTGAAACACGTAGCTCCATTTTGGCAAGGATTACTCTGACATGGACCAAGTCCTAAAAGAAATTCATCAATAAATATCAATGGCATATATGAAAATTGTGATTTCATCATATGATAATACAATTTGCAATGCTTCACCATTCAAAGGATGACACATATGTACAATTAAATACATCTAAGTAACTTGTGTAAGACAGGATTTAGTATTTTGCAAAGCGAATAAAAAGAAGTACTAAATACAAAAAAAGACAATATAAAGCACATGCATTACCTAATTCACAATTGAGTCCTTCAAATCCTGCTGGGCAGAAGCAAAAGTATTTCCCTTGCGCTCCCTCAAAGCAAGTGGCTCCATTCTGACAGGGATTGCTATCGCAGACTGGCATTTCTAGAGTGACCAATAATGATATCATGGAGGCATAAATACATCTTCAGTAGTTACATGTCATGTAACTTCATGAAAATTATTCAAATCATACAAAATCTTTGACTGTGTAGATGAATGAAGCTGTAAAATATTCAGAAAATACACATTACTAATAACATTAGAAAGGAAATTGTAATCCTGTAATAATGTCAAGTATTAGACTAGCATTACCTGATTCACAATCATCTCCTTCAAAACCCATAGCACAGGCACACATGTAACCCTCTTGTTCTCCATTGAAGCATGTAGCTCCATTCAGACAGGGGTTGCTCTCACATGCAGATATCACTACAATAACAAAAATAGTTATGACAAGGTTACAATGTTGCACTGCTCCATCATAAGCATAGCTTATACTCAACCGTTACTTTCCCTTTTTTCTTTTTGCTTGTCAGTGTATGCTATTGATAAGATTACATACAGTTCACCACTTGAGCAATAAAAAGCATGGAGAATGGGGTGGTAATGATTAATCGTTAGTCAAACAGGATATGACTAAATCTACATAAAAAACAGGTAAATCTATAATCTACATTTACGCCAAGCTAAAAGACACACCATGGAATTAGTTTGTGGGAACAAAAATGGGCTGAAATTATTATGTGGATTTTAATGCATTCAATTTATTTTAAAGACACATCTTGTTTCAGATATTTTGCAATGCATCCCCTGGCCATAGCCATGTCTAATATACCAAAATAACCTCCTGCACCAGTATGATGTTAAAGATGTACACCAAATTCCTGCATGCCCAATGAACGGGTGCAAATATTTGTTTTTTCAAAATCAGTATTGTTAGGAATACCAGTTTTACAGTAAACGCCAGAAAACTGGAAACTACACAGACATCCACACATGTTGCCCCGTTAAGACAGGGATCCAGTGCAGGATTAGTTATTTCAGTCTCACAGTGTGCTCCAGCACATCCTAGAGGACACTGACAATCCTCTACATCCTCACAGATCCCATTATTTTGTAGTGATCTCATTTCAGTTAGAATTAAAACTGCAAATCCAGTCAGCCTGTGCCAAGTTTTTCACTTCAAAGTTCAATCATAATGCCACATCAAACAAGAGAAAAGTGTTAGGTTGTATTATAGACAAAGCAGTAGCTTTTTTTTGGGGGGGAGGGGGGAGAGGGGGAGAGAAATATTCCAGTACACTTAAACATGACTTAAAGGTGATACAACTCCTAAATTACTACTGTTAGGAGAGGATTATGGATATGTCCTATTTGCATCCATTAGTGCATTATATAACATGCATATCAAATCCATATACACATAGAGACGACATAATATGAATGCGATTAAAATGAGACATAATATCACGCAAAAGTTTATCACATGCAGATCATAACTTTTAAGAAAATGGATGTAAGGAGATTTTTGTTACAATCATTCAGGCTCACCACTGAAAAGACAATATAGACAGTCATAATTACTGCTGATATACATGTAGTATGTTACACCCTTTATACTTTTAGGTAGATATGTGTATCACAGAAGTGAAAATGAGAGGTGGGGAAGGTTGTGATCTTGTACAGTACATCAAATGAATACTGTCAATGTATTAACCCTTTGCTAACGGGAACCCGGTGGTCCTTTGCTAAGCCTATGGGACCTATACCATTCAGGATTCAATGGGTTAACATTGCACACTTTCCATTTTAGTGAAAGTGTGCCATCTGTGGAATTAACATGTAAGTTCTTTCATCCAAAGACATGTATGAAACAATTGTACATTCATTTTGATGAATGTCCAACAAACCATAACTTTTTTAATCAATTTCCATTGTAACTTTTCAAGTATGCGAGAAATATTACAAGTACCAGTTTCACAATTAGTGCCTTCATAGCCTGCTGGACAAAGGCATAAATAGCCCAAGTCGCCATTTTGCTCAAAACAGGTTGCACCATTCACACATGGATTGTCAGTACAGGCAAGGCTCTCTAAATGGGATTGTATTAAAGAAAGGAAAATAAGTTTGGGATAGGATAGTTTGCTTGCCACGAAAACAAAATGAAACCACCGGCTTAGGTATATACTTGTTTACATATGAATAAAATACACCCAAATATATATGTATATAACCATCTATGTATATATTACAATCATAATTAATATGGACATAACAATAGGATGAGAATGGAATAATCAAATGAAAATATGGCTATATGGTACACAAAAAGAACATTCTTTGATCCTAAGGATTTCATTTCAATAAAGTGACCATCAAAATGTATTTTATTCCCAAATAAGGGCTAATTTCAAATACATTTAGGCTCTTTTGACTGTGGCCATAATCTGTGTATATAAATTTCTAATTGCAGAAGAGCTGCACATGTTTTTGTTTTAGATCTATTTTTAAACCATAGAAATATAAATTGCAAAAACGAAAATAGAATGAAAGAAACAATCTTTTGGGAAATGAAAAAAGAATATTACCAGTTTCACAGTTTGTTCCTTCAAAGCCAGCCGGACAGATACAAACGTAGCTCCCACTTCCATTTTGATCGAAACAGGTTGCTCCATTTTGGCAAGGACTGCTAAAGCAGCCAAGAATTTCTGTTTCAAAAATGGAAGTTGGGAGATAAGCATAATATCTTATATTGTAATATTTGTTACCTGCCTATCTAAATATGATGTGTAGCGTCAATCAGGAAACACATGCCTGAGGGAAATTACTAATAAGATATGAAAATCAAATGCTTGCAATACATGAAAATAAACACTATAAACACAATATGCAACAACTTTTTTCTGAAAAACAATTGATCCCCCAGGTGATGTATTACATGGAATATTGAAGCTACTATCATGTCTAATATTTTTGGGGGAAATTTCCACTTGTTCAAATTAATTTTACATACTTACACATTTAATATCCTACAAGTTGTTACACTCGATCATGATCTACAAAAGGGACATTTTTCAATATGCATATCAAATCATTTCACACTAGAAAATGCCAATCATGTAAGAATTACCATTTTCGCAATTTGTTCCTTCAAAGCCAGCAGGACAAAGACAGACATAACCACTGCCACCATTTCTATCAAAACAGGTTGCTCCATTCAGACAAGGGATACTGCTGCAGGAGAGTATCTCTATAGAAGTGAAATATAAAAAGACAAGTAACCAGGTGAGAAGAAAGATTGAGTGAAAGAGAAGTTTGAAATCTATGATGATATCTATGATGATGAAATGAAATATTCAGTAACTTTATTAAATTGGATTTGGAGTCTTTTATAATATAATAACGAAACATGGTTGAAATTTAGGTNAATCACAACAAAGTATTAGAATTGTAATGATTTCATAAAATATTGAATAATATTTAAAAGTAAATATATATGTTTATATTGACTGGAAAAAATAAAAGAACAGTTGATAGGTTTGGGTTGGTAGGATACACAGTTACTTTTTGAATAAATACATGTAAATAATATATCAAAGCCAAGGTTGAGAACGTCACATACCATTTTCACAGTTCGTTCCTTCAAAGCCAGCAGGACAGAGACAGACATAGCTACTGCCACCGTTGCTATCAAAACAAGTTGCTCCATTCAGACAAGGATTGCTCGCACATGCAAGCATTACTGGAGAGGGAGAGTTTAGCAAATAAATACTTTGAAGCTAACCACAAATGTACACATGAAATCAAAATACAATGAGATATCATAAAGTTTGTTTTACTCTAGCTGTAACTTATATAAAACACTTTGATATTTGTATTTGATAGCCAGCAGGAGAGAGTCAGACAAAACTTCTTCTTCTGGTGGATCTAATCTAGCATAGATAATAATTTCTAAAAAAAGAAATAAATCAAGCGATAATAAAGTTTAATTTATTTCACCTACATCTATATAAGAAATCAATGTCATCTACATATATATGATTCAATGTAAACAATTGTTTAATAGGATAAAGTGTAATAGAGAAAAAGAGAACAGATGTTTCATTTACCATTTTCACAGTTTGTTCCTTCAAAGCCGGCAGGACAGAGACAGGTATAGCTACTGCCTCCATTGCTATCGAAACAGGTTGCTCCATTCAGACAAGGATTGCTGGCACAGACTAGGATTTCTACAGTAAAGAAGAGGACAGAAAAGTGTTAATACATGAGTAGGCAAAATGGTGGCAAAGAATATATGTATTTTCAACCTATAAATGAGGTGTGTAATAAATTATATTCACACAAAAATAAAAAGACATTATTTTAATCTGAAATTCAAAAAATATAGTATAGTATCAAAAGAGTATAGAAGAAGCATCCTGTACCATTTTCGCAGTTTGTTCCTTCAAAGCCAGCAGGGCAGAGACAGACATAGCTACTGCCACCGTTGCTATCGAAACAGGATGCTCCATTCAGACAAGGATTGCTGGCACATGAAAGAGTTTCTGAAGGATAAAATATTGAGAAGCAAAATAGTCATGACATATAAATATAGGAAAAGAGCCAATATCTCTCGTTATTGACGCACAAAAATAATACAAAAGTATTTTAACAAATACCACATTATTTATATTGTGGCATTTGTAACACATAGAATGTATTGTTATAGACGCAACAAAATTGCAATATGGTTCAAAATGAGTGAGGCCCATTATAAAAGGAAAGGGCACAAACAGTCTAGTAGGGAATAATAATTTGCAAGAAGGCAAAGTACCATTTTCACAGTTCGTTCCTTCAAAGCCAGGAGGGCAGAGACAGGCATAGCTACTGCCTCCGTTGCTATCGAAACAGGATGCTCCATTCAGACAAGGATTGCTGGCACAGGCTAGGATTTCTAATAGTGGAGTGGTACATACGAAAAAATAGAAGAGTAAAGAATGGTACTGCATTTACTAAAACCATAAAGATGAAAGTGAAAATACTGAGATCATAAGAAATACACGTAGTTGAAAATATGTAAGGATAAAGGATGAGCTGATTTGTCTCATGAAAATACACATTCAAACAGACCTGGCTTACTGAATGAAACTTAATAATGATTAAGATCGATGAAGTACATTTTAGTAGGAAAAAACTATTTTTGGGGGAAAGGATATACATTAATGAGATGATTACAAATGAACAGCATAAGACTGAAGGTAGAAAGAGCATCGTCTACCATTTTCACAGTTTGTTCCTTCAAAGCCAGCAGGGCAGAGACAGACGTAGCTACTGCCACCATTGCTATCGAAACAGGATGCTCCATTCAGACAAGGATTGCTGGCACATGCTAGGATTTCTAATAGTGGAGTGGTACATAAGTAAAAATAGAAGAGTAAAGAATGGTACTGCATTTACTAAAACAATAAAGATGAAAGTGAAAATACTGAGATCATAAGATATACACGTAGTTGAAAATTCGTAAGGATAAAGGATGAGCTGATTTGTCTCATGGAATTACACAATAAAACAGACCTAGTCTACTGAATAGAACTTAATAGTGAATATAGAGTGATGAAGTAGTAGAAAACACTATTTTGGGGTGATAGGATATAAATTAGAGAGAACAAAAAAGCACATGACTGTAGGTAAAAAGAGCATCATGTACCACCAATGAAAATATAAATACAAAGTTTTTTTTTAGCACCCCCAAATTAGTGACATCAATGCAAAGGCTGATCTACAGTCAATAAACAGCTTACCATATACAAAACTTTCAAAAACCCTATCAATTATGCATGCATTTAGTTATATATCAAACAAATGCAAAATTAGTTGGATCCAAACACAGGCAATTTCTATCATTAAATATGTTACGAGAGTAAATATCTTATAAATATGGTATTGTCTTTCAATAGACCTTAGAACAGTGATTTTAACACTTTAGATGCTTTCTTTACCTCTCTGCACAGTCACTCATATGCCACAAGTGTGAATTCGCACAAAACAGTGGGCAGGATCACTGTGTGCAACACAATACATTTACAAAATTACCCATGTTCAGTGTTGATTGGCTCCATGACAACCCTTTTAACACCGATACATATTAATTTTAACCATGGAAACATTTAATGTGAGATTTTTATTTGTTTTGATGTACATATTATAGAAATAACTGACATTACCATTTTGACAGTTTGTGCCTTCATAGCCAGCTGGACAAAGACAGACGTAAGCAGAGAATTCTTCACGATCCATGCAGGTAGCTCCATTCAGACAAGGGTTGCTGTCACAAGCAGGCATTGCTATATTACCAATAATGAAGACAAAAATGTATGAAAATCAAGTGTATGAAACTAACATTCCTGTATGTGGATTCTGAACAACAGTATTTGGCCCTTGGCTACACTTATACAATGCTTTTTGAAATAACGCTTAATGTATAATACAAAAAATACAAAGAGTAATTTTAATTTGTAAAACACAATTAGTAAGAACACACAACTTGGTTGGGTGTTTTAATTTTTTTTACAATACAGCCAGATTGATATGACCCATATTGCAGGATTATAATGTCTGTACTTCCTACCACCCAAAATACATGTAACTTATGAATTCTCAATATTAAACTAGTAGTATGATACATCACATTCATGCTTTTGAATGCTTACAGTATATATATATATATATATATATAGTTATATGTATAAAACAGCTTTAATATCAACATTGAATATTCACCATGCCATTTACCTGAAATGTTTTGACAGTTCTTTCCTTCAAATCCAGTTGGGCAAACACACATATAAGCCTCTCCATTGCTCAGTGTAAAGCATATACCATTGTTGATACATGGGCTGCTGTCACAGGCTGAAAGCTCTATAGGATGAAGATGGTAAACATTGATAGCAGTACATCATAAAATACCACATCTAATGACATCATCATTTATTAAAGTCAGCATTTTCCCTCTTATGAGGTATGAGGGGTTATTGACTTTCACGCCTTGATGACACGCCCTCCCTCCTCTTCTTCTTGTCTTGAATATTCTCCTCATTTAGACCAACTTTAAACTTTTTCTTTCCTCACTGTACCTTCAAGTCTTGTATTACTCAAATGTTCCTACAAAAGGAGTATACAGATATCATTGCGAGATATATATGTAAATTTATTTCATATTTTTGCATTTTAAGGTACTACATTCTCTTTATTTCATTTTTTTTCTGGGGGGGGGGGATTACATTTTAATAAGAAAAGGGCTAATGAACCTGTAAAATAAAAAAAACTACACTTACCAATTTCACAGTTTGTTCCTTCAAAACCAGCAGGACAGAGACAAGTAAAAATCGCCCCACCTGATTCAAAGCAAGTAGCTCCATTCAAACAAGGATTGCTTATACATGGTTGGATCTCTGCATGAAAAAATGACATATGCATATATATAATCAATTACAAACACACACAGTTATTATTAAATCTGAATTAGTTTTGTTGTGGCGCAATTCAAATGTTGATTAGAGTAGTAAGAATACTATTTAGATCAAGTCTAAAGGTAACAAGATTTTTCAAATGCAGCAAGAGCAAATAACACTGAAACATTGAAATAAGTTTATTGCCGTTTCAAAGTTTGCACCCTCAATTCATAATTCTTTGGACAAGGTAGCTAGCGTAGAGTTGAAATATCACAAGGGTGAGGAATTTTAAAGGTCATAGCACATAATATGATGAGTTCATTTAAAACACAACTTGATAAAATGATCAGGCCACTGATGAAAATGATAAGCCAAGAATTACACAACATTTACACAAAAGCTGTCTATAAGGATTTCAGAAGCAAACCTGCTTTACATGATGACTGAGCAAGAGAGTCAAAAGATAAATCATTATGGAAAAACGACAGAGTGTCAATGTACCTGTTTCACAGTTTAGTCCTTCAAATCTAGCAGGACAGAGACAGGTATAGGTAGATCCACTAGATTGTGTGAAGCATGTTGCACCATTTTGACATGGATTGCTGGCACATGGTTGGATTTCTATGAAATAGGAAGAGTAAAGTGATTTCCAAGCATAATATTGCATCTTTATAACTAGAGTCAGTTAACGATCATACACCACTATTTAAGTCTTTGCCACAAATAATGTGGATCCACTGTGTAACAGGGACATCAAAAATGTCATAAAGTGGGTTACTAATTTATGGAATTACCCATATAAAAATGTTTATAACTGGGCTTTCCAAGCTATATATTACTATCCACATCCAAGGTTTTACTACAGTAAATTACTGCAAGTTACTGTAAATATGAAAATATTAGTCACCAGACTTACAAAAATTGTTTTTAACAATAAAACCAAAATTGATTGAACTGAATTGAATAGATGATAAAAAAAATCTTATTTAAGTTAAAAAAAGGTATATGGAAATGTCATACAATCAATTAGAAATGCATTCAAATTTGCAGATACACAGAACAATTTCAGAAAGAGCCTTGCTAAATGAGATGCATACCAATTTCACAGTTGGTTCCTTCGAATTCCATTGGACATAGACACGAGTAACCGGTACCCATAGACTGAGTGAAGCATGTTGCTCCATTCAGACAAGGATTGCTTTCACACGGCTGCATCTCTGTAATTAAGAAACGTTGAGAGATGATTTGATGAGGCAGGATGTTATATATATGTTAAAAGGCATAGGGAGATAATAATCTAAATGCCTAGCTTATAGACATTTATTAAACAGCCACAGAGACTAGCAGATAAAAAGTTATCAATGGTGCATGTATACATACAGGGAATTGAACATATTTTCCTACCTAATTATATTCTAAGGCCTGACAGGATTTAAAACGGATCATTGAAGAAAAGTTGATATGTACCATTTTCACAGTTTGTTCCTTCAAATCCGGGCGGACATAGACAGACATAACTACTGCCACCATTGCTATCAAAACAGGTTGCTCCATTCAGACAAGGATTGCTGGCACAGGCTAGGATTTCTACAGTCAGAAAAAGAGGACAGACAAGTTTATATACATGTATAGGCATAACGGTGGCAAGTTTATTTTTTTCTTTCCATCTTTACAAGTGGTATGTAATATATTATATTCACACAAAGAACAAAAATAGATTACGTTAATCTAACATCACAGAATTAAAAGAGCATAAAAGCGTAGTTTACCATTTTCACAGTCTGTTCCTTCAAAGCCAGCAGGACAGAGACAGGCATAGCTACTGCCACCATTGCTATCGAAACAGGTTGCTCCATTCAGACAAGGACTGCTGGCACAGGCAAGGATCTCTGTAGAAATTCATGCAATATGAAATAAGAAATATAAAAACGATGGATGTCATGCAATGGAAAAGTATTTTTTTGAAAAAAAATCATATTGCAGAAATGAAGAAAAAAAGAGAAATAAGTTATAATAGCAGTTTTTATAAAAACAAAATATTTCGAAAGATGTAAAAACATATTAAAGCACTTTGAAGATGAAATGAGATTTATTTCTACATGTACCATTTTCACAGTTTGTTCCCTCATATCCAGCTGCACAGAGGCAGGCATAAGAAGCACCAATTGAATGATCAAAACAGGTTGCTCCATTTTGACAAGGGTCACTTCTACATGCAGGGATGAGTTCTAGGAGTAGTGAAGAAGAACAAAAATATATGTAGATAGATATCTCTATTTCAAAGAGAGTAAACGTACAAGGTAAGATGTTAACAGGTATATAGCTCTTCTATGAGCTGTAAAAAAAATAAAGATGTTAGAGCACATTGCTGAAAAGAGTGTAGCTTTGTATTTATGAAAATTAATCAAAATGAATCTTTAACAGTTATGCAACTGATCATCTATATACCCAAAATTGAATATATCATTGATGAAATTAATTAAGGTAAAAGATTATTTGTAGATCAAATACCTGATTCACAGTTTGTTCCTTGGAATCCATCGGGACATATGCAGGAGTATGTATTGTCTCCTGTATTCTCCACACACGTTGCTCCTTCTAAACACGGATTGCTAGCACATGCTGCAGCATCTGCAGTAGAAAATGAATGTCAAGATTACACATATGTTTGTACATGTATATTGTGTAAACATAAGGAATAACAATGGACAGGACGTTGCACTTTTGAAGGTAACATTCAGTTCTGGTAATTGGAAAGAGTAAAATAAAATCTTCCACCAACTGTCAAAGTGTGCAAAACAGGTTGCTCCTTTCAGACAAGGATTGCTGGCACAAGCAAGGATCTCCGATAGTTGAGTAAAAACTAAAAGAAAAAAGAATGACACTGCATTTACTACAGAATTTGGAAAATGAAGCAATGATAAATGATTGGGCAAGCTCTAAAACAAATGAGTACTGGATGTCATTTACTAGCTTTGTGAATAATAATGGTCAATATTGTAAAGACTAAAAGGCAAGGGCAAGGGCAAGCAGAAATGATATCAGCCTGAAAAATGAAAATGACATATTTGAGTAAGGCAAAAAGAAATGAGTAAAATTTCAAAGCCAGCTAGTGCCACCATTGCTATCAAAACAGGTTTAACCATTCACACAAGGATTGATGGCAAAAGCACGTCTGACGAAAAATTGTTTTAAACTGGCAATTTCTGATCGAACATGATACAGTAAAGAGTAATTAAAGGTAGATGGGGTATAAAAACATATGAGAGTATAAAAATATAGAGTATTGACATGCAAGGTGGAATACACTACTACCAGGGGTGATAGTGAGCACCAACAAAAAAGAGGATTTTATAGGGGTTTTTTTCCTCTTCAAGATAAGTACCATTTTCGCAGTTTGTTCCTTCAAAGCCAGCAGGACAGAGGCAGGCATAGCTGCTGCCACCATTGCTATCAAAACAGGTTGCTCCATTCATGCAGGGATTGCAGGCACATGCTAGAATTTCTGCAGAGAGAAACGCAATAGGGTAGTGAAGTAACATTTTCATAGTTGTGCCATCAAGACCAGAAAGTTAAGACGGACATTACATTAATCACATCTATCTTTGTAAATCAGGTTGTTCCATCTCCACATGCATTAAAGAAATAAGGTTTTTAAATAGATGTAACAATAAACATACAACATTAGAAAGTCAAAAAAAGGTTTTCAAACTTAAAATAAACAAAATCATCTGATTTAAAGCAAATAAATAGACCGTGGTAAGAACAAGAAACAGTAATAGTTTTCTCAAGTAATCAATTGTGTCATTCAGATATCTAAGGAGAGAAGGAATAAGTACCATTTTCACAGTTTGATCCTTCAAAGCCAGCAGGACATAGACAGGCATAGCTACTGCCACCATTGCTATCAAAACAGGTTGCGCCATTCAGACAAGGACTGCTGGCACAGGCTAGGATTTCTACAGTAAAAAAAAAGAGGACAGACAAGTTTATATACATGTATAGGCAAAACGGTGGCAAGTTTAATTTTTTTCTTTCCATCTATACAAGCAGTATGTAATATATTATATTCACACAAAGAACAAAAATAGTTCACGTTAATCTAACAATACAGATATCAATAGAGCATAAAAGCATAGTTTACCATTTTCACATTCTGTTCCTTCAAAGCCAGCAGGACAGAGACAGGCATAGCTACTGCCTCCATTGCTATCAAAACAGGTTGCTCCATTCAGACAAGGATCGCTGGCACAGGCTAGGATTTCTGATGTATGACACAGAGAGAAACCAGTCTTCAGTATGGCTATTGAAACCTTTAGTCAGGCATGTACTACATAGCAATGTAATGTACTTCAGAGTAAAAAAAGCAAGAAGTAGGGAGAAAGCATTCAAAGACAGAGACTGCTCAAAACAGGTACCACATTCATTAAAAACTTTCTGAGAATAAAGTAGTGAGATGTGGGTAGAACTAAATATCTAGCCATATAGGTACCTTTCACGTGTTTCGATAGAATGTATAGGCAAATAAAAAAATAGAATTAAAAAAGACTATTGTAAGAAAGAGCTATTTAATTGCCAGAAAAACTAAATAGAGACTGTTAACTAGCTTAACAGGATTACACTAAGAATACATGAACCTGTTTACAAGATGAAATAATTCTAATTGCAAAGATAATCATGGATTACAAAGGATAAAATAATTAGTAAAGTGAAAAGCTTCACTGCATCAAAAAGTCAAGTATAAGGATGTAAGGAAAGTCAAAGCACCGTTATCACATCGTGTGCCTTCAAAGCCAGCAGGACAGAGACAGGCATAACCACTGCCTCCATTTTTATCAAAACAGGTTGCTCCATTCAGACAAGGATTGCTGGCACAGGCTAGGATTTCTGTGGAGAGAAATGCAATGTGGTAATCAAGTTGAAAATTTCAGAAGTAAAGAGGGAGAAAAGAATAGCACTGCATGAACTTCAAAAGTAGGAAAATAAAAGAACAATACACAACGCTTTTAAAGATTGGGGTAGCTCTAAAACAAGCGAGTACCCATTTAATAGCTTTGTAAAAAAAAATAAGGGCTAGGGCAATATGCCAGTATAGCCAGTATGATAGAGGCAGATATAACCAACGCCACTACTGTGATTAAAACAGGTTGCTACATTAATACAGAGATTGATGGAACACGCACAGATTTCTTATATAATTGTCAGAAGAGGGAAGGAAGTCAGAAACTTGAACCTCACAGCCGTATGGAGCCTATAAAAGGCTCCTCCTATATAATTGCAAGATATCAGATAGAGCAAAAAGCAAAAATGTAATAATCTGGAGGCTTCCTGTTTTCAAGTGTATATTTTTTTGTCCTCCTTTTCTTGTTCGAATGTAATTATTTACGAATGTACAATTTGATGTTTTATTTGATGTTCAAGAATAAAATGATTTCAATTGAATGATTTGAATTGAATTGAAATATACAGCATGTCATAGAGGAAATTAAAAAAAGTAGCAGAAAATGATAATGAATGGAAATGAGTATAGGGAACACAATTTATAAGAACATGCCTTTATGCTAATATATGATATGTCAATAAGAAATGTCAAATCAAAAACAGCAAAAAGGCAACTGAGAAAAATTACCATTTCCGCAGTTTGTTCCTCCAAAGCCAGCAGGACAGAGACAGGCGTAACTGCTCCCACCATTGCTATCAAAACAGGTTGCTCCATTCAGACAAGGATTGCTAGCACAGGCAAGGATCTCTGAAATTGGAGTGGTTAAACAAGAGAGAGAAATGAATGGCAGTGCATGCACTACATACCGGTAAGTATAAAATGATACAGTACGATATAAATGATGCTTTTAAAAATGTGATAGCTCTAAAACAAATGAGTAGCCATTTTATAGCTTTGTGAGTAATAATGGTTGGGATTATAAAGAATAAATGCAAGGGCAGGAGTTAACAATAAATGATATCAAGCTGAAAAATTAAGTGTACCATTTTCACAGTTGGTTCCTTCAAAGCCAGCAGGACAGAGACACGCATAACTACTGCCACCGTTGCTATCAAAACAGGTTGCTCCATTCAGACAAGGATTGCTAGCACAGGCAAGGATTTCTGAAATATTAATTGTACATGTAAGATAATGTGTTAGGACTATTTTTGTATCATTTTTTCTGTAAATGAAAACAAAACATATAATTTAGAGGAATTTCTGAAATATGAAATCTCTATTTGTGGTGAGGAAGTACGAAAACAAAACCATGACCAAACTGAACTAAATTTAGTAATAATTTGATTTGAATGTTTTACCATTTTCGCAGTTTGTTCCATCAAATCCGTTAGTACAGACACAGGCATAACCACTGCCATCACTGAGGTCAAAGCAGGATGCACCGTTCATACATGGATTGCTACCACATCCAAGGATTTCTATAATTTTAAATGATAAAAAAAAAAATATATAAAATTCAGAAATTTGACATTAATATATCAAATCAAATATATGTATTTTCAATAATACATATTGTTATGTCTGTGTATTGCTTTTTCCAAAGAATTGACAGGCTGACAGACACTCCTCTTTGTTAAACTTGATTTAAAAAGAAAACAAGACAAATGACCAATTAAGGATAAAAGACAGAAAAAAAAGTACATCAATCCAAAATTCATACCATTTGCACAATTTGTGCCTGCAAATCCGTCAGCACAAAGACAGATGTAATTGCCACCACCATTTTGGTCATAACAGGTTGCTCCATTCTGACATGGGTTACTGTTACATCCCATAATTTCTAATGCAAGGAAGAAAATTGTCGATAGCTCATTAATCAAATTAATTAGAGAAAAGTTTCATTTCAGTGTAGAAAACATGATCTCTTCACACAGAAAAATTGCAGTTTCATTGTAAAACTAAAAATACTTTTTAAACTTTACTATAATTGTTGTACCTCTATGTGTCTTACACAATCTACC
>BEXV01000630.1:57211-69366 GCA_003118195.1 Hemicentrotus pulcherrimus | reverse complement strand
CCCCCCCCCCCCACACTCACACACAAACACACATGCAAAGCAAGGACATACTGCATTGCAAATACATATCTCTCCTACATAGATTACCAATTTTCTACAGTGCTATCACTATCTTATTTATGAATCAGAAGCTGCTTAGACATTCCGATAATCGGCACTTTAACACATGTGTAATAGACATACCCTGTTCACAGTTTGTTCCCTCAAAACCAGCAGCACAAAGGCAGGCATAACCATTGCCACTGTTTTGATCAAAACATGTAGCTCCGTTCTGACATGGACTGCTGGAACATGCAGGTGTTTCTATGGAAAAAAAAAAATAAGAATGAAGTTTGTACATTAGCCGTTACAATATGTTCAAGATTGTTAGATCAGCATTAAAAGTATCACTCATGATATTAAAATAGGATTGAATTGACTTCAACAACATTATATGTATTCCTTATTCTAGATGACATGGATCATATTTATGAAACCTTACTAGGTTAGTTGCAACAATTACAAAGGATAAGTACATACATGTAGTTAGTTGACAAATAGCTTAGTCAAATATTATGAATGTTGGCCCAGAACTGTATCCTTTAAGTTGAGGAAATATAGGTCAATTTATATTGCTGCTTATTGTATTACATGGTACTAGTATATTTCCATTTTTTATGAGGATATCCACATGAGATTCATCATTCAAAAAATGAAATTGAAGACAATATTATAAGAATAAACACGATCAAATTACCTGATGCACAAGTCACACCCTCAAAGCCAGGTACACAAATACAGATATGACCTTCACCATTGCTTAGTTCTAAACATGTTGCTCCATTGTGGCATGGATCACTTGCACACGAGATGATTTCTGCAGTCATGTAAAAATATTAATAATATATGTTTCACTTAAAAATTAAGAATGTAGGTGAGAAATAAAAGTAATCTCATCATTGTGTGAGCAGTTAAAGTCATAAATATAATCCATTATCTTATAGAGTTATATTGTTATTAAACAAATCGTTTGTTCACAAAGATATCTATCTGCAACTGGTAGTGGTAGCACAAATTTTTGCATAATTTCACAAAAATTATATATAGCTTTGAGACTTTAAATAGATTCAATATTTCTTATACTCACAATTCGTTTTGAGTGTGAGGTTAATGTTAATCTACTTTGAAATAGTATGCATGTATTATAAAAATAAATGAAAATCTAATGATTATGTTTTCAGTAACATTTTATGACATTTTTCGTTTGAACTCGAATGTCCACTCATTTAAAACAAGAAAAAAGAATGACTTCTATCTACCAAAATTCACTAACTGATTTTTGCAAAATAAATCAATTAGATATCAAGGTCCTCATAAATAGAACTCTGTGTTAAGTCATTTAAAGGGTGTTAAGAACCACAATGCATTTTAACTTAAACTAACAATAACAATATTTGCCACTTATTCATTTATTGAAATACACAATTGATTCATATGTATTGTTAGTACGCAACATTATCAGTATTGCATCGTATCGCATTTTATCGTATTCTATTGTATCCGTATATTTCTATGTTTGGGGTTGCTTGTTTTTAACTTATTTTTAGCAATCTCCGTATTTGTATGATTTCATTTTGATTTTTATCTTTTGCCATGTTAATGTGAATTGAATATAAAATTTGATTAACAATACTTACCACTTTCACAATTGGTTCCTTCAAATCCTGCTACACACAGACAAACATAGGTACCACCATTGGCATGCTCGAAGCATGTAGCTCCATTCTGACAAGGATTGCTGGCACAAGGTAGGATTTCTATTTAAATAAACAGCGGAATTATATTTCATATTTTTCCTAAAACAGCAATATATGACCAACGTTGTCATCAATACCATTCTGCAAACATCTTTTCTCATAATATGTCCCTCTCATAAATACCAATGTAAATTGAACACTACATGTATGTGCAATGAAACCAATAATGGGGTTAACTAAAAGGTAATCTAATTGGATCCATAAGATATCATGAAGTTGGGATTTATGAAAATAGATTAACATTACTTTCAATTTTTTATCTTACACATTAACAAAGAAATAGCTTCCGTTTACATTTAGTTTGCAGTTTAATATATATGTTGTAAACCACATGAATATCACAGAGGCATTTTATCAATCACTGATTTGTTTGAACTTGTTAACTCGCTTGCATCTGTTAATTTGAATTGCACAATGATGAATTCAAATTAAAATATTCTATAGATCTCAATGTAATATATGATTTTTTTAATGATATGAATATATATGCACATTATCTAATTACTTTATCATAGATTAGATTAGATAACCGATTGAATACATGTGTGATTGATCACCAATGAGGAATTGAAAGTACCATTTTCACAGCGTAAGCCCTCAAAACCAGGTAGGCACTGGCAAACAAAACTGCTTCCAGTTGAATGCTCATAACAGCTTGCTCCATTCATACAAGGGTTGCTAGCACAGGGAAAGACTTCTACATATGAGGAATAGAGTATGAATGATACACAAGGGCATACATGAATATTGTCCAAATGATAATGGAGAGAATTTACTAAAACATTAAAGGAATGGCACCAATTTCTGAGCCTTACAATTGCAGGTTTTTTAAATGAGGTGAGGAAAAGAATATTGTTAGGTCATTAAAATTGGATCTGAAAATTTGTTAGGCAAGTATTCTCACATTGTTTCGTGATGATTTCCAAGAATTAAAAAATAAATAAAAATGAACTAGGCTGCAAGTAATAGGGCATCTATCACCAGACGTATGATCTAAAATCATTTCACCATCTAAAGTATAGATTTCTATTCCACATACAATACAAGACGTACATGTAGGAGAATTAAAGCATAAATCTGAACACCAATAGAAATAATAAATTAAAACAGGTATACGATTTCCCATTACCAGATGGTCATGATGCTATTAAAGATAAGAGAGAAAAATTAATTCTTAAAACTAAATGATATCTCATCACCAAAGTCAAGGCAATCATGATAAGATAATATAGAATGTACCATTTTCACAATTTGTGCCATCATAACCTGATGCACATAGACACACATAATTGTCGCGGCTCAGTTGTTCAAAACATGTACCTCCATTCTGGCATGGGCCACTATAACATGGGAAAAGTTCTAATGATTGAAAAAATATATGAAGCGAGTTGAATAGTGTGGTGAAGCAAATTATAAATTCTGGCACTTTAAAGGACAAAGAATCTTCCCCCGAAAATTGGAAGTTGATCTATCCTACACAAATAAAGGATGGACGGCTGGATGTGAACAGAAATGCTGAAATTTTTTAATTCGTTTTTTTTTGTTAAACCTTTGTGAAACGGATAACTGCTAAAGCACAACCACAGCAAACCTTAATAAAATCACATCAATTCATTGAGCCTTCACAGCAAAATGCATGACACTTCAACAAAAAACACATAATGACAATATAAATAAAAAAGAGTTTGCTTGGAATGATAAAAAACAAAACAAAAATTCATGTCAAAACTTTCACTACATTCACAAAGCCAAGAATATTACTTTTTTGAAACTTCAAATGTTAATGTAGTAGGAGGGGCAATATTTTATCTTGCCACATAAAGGTTTTTTACTAATATTATATACATTGTATGATTTATATACTACATAAATAGTAATTTAAAGGCTTTTCTACTAAAGCTTGACATAGAAAATCTGTGTTAATCAAATGTGTACAAGATGGTAAGCAATGAAAGATTTCAGGCACAATATGAAGTCAAATACCTGTTTGGCAACGATCTCCTGTGAAACCTATTTGACATTGACAGAAATAGCTTGTAAAGTCATCTTCGCCTGCAAAGCATATACCTCCATTCAAGCATGGGTCAACAGTACATCCAGTGGTGGTAACTAGTAGATAAAAGCAGTCATCAGTGCATGTTAAGTAGGGGTAGATAATTAGGGGTGAAATATGGCTTGATGAAAAGCTTTCAAACTGTGTACTTATTCTACTTTGTTAAGAAAAAGACACTAGAAGAATCAAATATCTTTCTTTGTGATCACTCGAGCAATCAATACACATTAATTTCACGATATGAACATGATCAATTTCATTAAGAAAAGCTTAAGAATTCTTGACTTGCTATCCAAACTACCCAACTTAATTTCTTTAAAATAGCATTCATTACCTTTGGTACTTCGATTTCTAAGGTCTGAGTGCAACTCTTACCTTATAATGCGAGCAATACAAAGAATAAAAGCATATATTTACCTAGCTGACATAGAGCACCAGCAAATCCCTCTGGACAATCACACTGGAATGTATTCAGATGGCTGGTACAAAATCCTCCATTCATGCAGGGGTTAGGATCACAATTATTCTGCAGAGGTTCAGCACAGGTAAGCCCTTGCCAATCAGCTGTACAGCTACAGAAGAAGTTTTCACCGTTGACATCCTCAAAGCAAACAGCTCCATTCAGACAGGGCTCGCTCATGCAGGCTCCAATAACTACAATCAAGAGAACATTCACAAATCTTTAGATTCTGGAGAAAAGTTACCTTAATATGTTTTTTTTTATTTTTAAAATAGAATATGTGTGAAGTATATTCACTTCCTTGAGATACGCAATTCAATTTTGAAGTATGGGCAAGTCTAAGGTACTTGGTAAATTTTTTCTTCCTTACAATACCAAGAATTGTGGAGTTATGAACATGACCTGACTTCCAAAGCTCTAGTAGGGCTATAAACGTAATACAATGATCGGACACAATATAATCTTACACAAGGTTGGTAATATTTGGGACAAACTTGCTTGGAATTGCCCATATATATTTCGATCAAAGCATTATTATACATGAAAGTATTATTACCGTTTTCACACAGATCTCCAGAGAAGCCTAAGCGGCAGAGACACATGAACTGTGTCCCATCTTCCACACAGGCAGCACCATTACGACAGGGATCAGGATTGCATGGTGTTAGAGCAACCTCACAGTTATCTCCTTGGAATCCATCAGCACAGAGGCAGTAATACCCAGACTCATTTGCCTCCTGCTGGAAACAATCGGCTCCATTCTGACAGGGTTGGAGGTCACAGGCCATTTGGACTGGAAGAGCAAGTGAAGAGAAATGGAATGAAATCAAAGTAGAATTCATTAATTTTTGTTTTCTTTCTTTCTTGTAAATGATCACTGCCAGCATAAAATGATGGACTTGCTAGCACTTAGAGGTAAAGAATTACAACAAGTTTCTTCAATTTGCCTTTGTGCTCAACATTAGGCAAAATTCTATTGTTTAAAAATTAATTAGTTGGTGGATTGGAGTAAGGAATATAGACCACAACAACAACATGCCCAGCAGTAATCACATCTTACCATTTTCACAGTTAGTTCCAGTAAATCCAGTTGGACACTGACAGAAATAGCCATTGTTGTTAGATGCCTCAAAACAGACTGCTCCATTCTCACATGGCATGCTGGAACAGGACTCCAGTACTGTAAATGGGAGAAAACAGAAGAAAGAGAACATATTGATTGAATATTCATAAATGTTTCCACACTCAACATACACTTCTGCAATCTTTTCAAGATAAACAGTACATTCTGGAGAAGAAAAAAAAAATCAATATGTAATTTCAAGTACTACTTAATGCCCAGTTTAATGGAATTCTGACCTAAATGTCAATATTCAAATACTGCATGGTGACCAAATTACACTCCGTGGATAATTTAATTTGTCTCACCTGTTTCACACATTGATCCAGTAAAGCCCTCTTGACACTGACAGGAGAATGAAGACTGTTGGTTGACACAGGTAGCTCCGTTTATACATGGGTTTGTAGGTTGACATGGGTTAGAAGCCTGACTACAATCCACTCCTTCCCATCCCGTTTCGCAGAGGCATATGTAAGCTTGACTACCACTGCCTGACACAAAGCAAGTGGCTTCATTCTGGCATGGGTTGTTCGTGCATCCACTTATTTCTACAGGGATAGCCAAGATTAATCAAGTACTTAGATTAAAATTACTGGTTAAATACGGTAGTATTATTGATATAACATTGTTATATTTATCATTGTGTGTGCTGTGGATATAACTATCTGGATAACAAGTTCGTATTGACCCTAACAGTGTTGAAATCAATATTTTTTCATTTTTCAAGGTGACAGTCATGCATAAGTCATATTTACCAGACATGGTCCAGGAAAATCTATTGTTACATCATTGAGATTATTAAAGCAAAATGAATATCATCATAACTGTCATGTCACACTCCACTCTCCACGAGGGTTGAACCAGATTTAAGATAAATATTGCAAAAGCATGATACCACAAATGAAAACTAACGAAAAGACCTCTCACCTGTTTCACACATCATTCCTTCAAATCCATCAGCACACAAGCAGTCGTATGATGTCTGAAGGTTATTACATGGAGCTCCATTCATACATGGGGAGGATGCACATGCATCTATGGCTACTTCACACATAGATCCTTCCCATCCGGCTTCACATAGACAGAAGAAACCTCCATTAGACTGGCCATTCTCAAAGCAGGTTGCACCATTCTCACATGGGTTGGCTGCACATGCTATCAGGACTATGCAGGAAAAGAGAGACAAAGTGTAATAAATCATTAATTTTGAAAACGCTACTGCCTTTCATTATAGCATACATACCATTGCAGTGCAAAATTGTTATCCTTGTTTTCTTACTTTTTGTTTAAAATGAGATTTTTATAACATATTTAGGTTCAATGTATTGTTCATCTTAGTAATAATATAAATACATGATATCAATTAACATTGTTTTCACTCTTCAGTTACCCATATTTGGATAAATTCAATACAAAACATTGATATAGAAAGGACTATCCCCCGTCCCCATCTAACAAATAGCAAAAGAAACCAATGAAATAAACATTTGAAGATAAAAAATAAGAAACTTTCCTTGTATAGAACAATTCGTCGCTGTTTTCACGAAGTGACGGTAGTGAAAAAAAATTGCATTCACTTTGCATTACGATTTTCCTCACTACCGTCACTTCGTGAAAACAAGGACGAATTTTACAAAATATAATGACACACAATGATCTTTTTAGCAGATAAAAACATCAAGTTGTGACCTATTACTCATAAGAACTCATACCTGTTTGACAACTTGCCCCTCCAAATCCATCAGGGCATGTACATGTAAAGGATGACTGAAGGTCGTTACAGGTAGCACCATTGAAACATGGGTTTGGATCACAAGCATCTATAGCCATTTCGCAGTCATCACCTTCCCAGCCAGGCATACAGAGACACAGGTATGATGTAGATTCAGCGCTGACAAAACAAGCAGCACCATTTTGACACGGCTCAGCAGTGCATGGCGATTCCACTACAGTTAAATAGAGATACAGCAGAATTATCATTATGTTATCAAAATGGTCAAAAAATTAAATTTGCATGAAATAATTTATTCTCAACTTCATGGAGATATAAAGAAGTATATTAATGTACATACTGCATGGATACTTTAACATGTACTTAAAATTGTAGGCTTACACATAATTAATATATGAAATGTGTACTACATGCATAAAGTCAACCCTTTCAAGGTTGCTACATTTTTGTGCGAGCAAAATGTGATGTTCATATTTGTATCTTGTCAGAAATGGCAATTAATTAAGATCATGATTTCATGGCAATTTGGAGTAAACAGCACTTCAACCTACCATCTTCACAATTCTGTCCTGTAAATCCTGCAGGGCATTCACAGGTATATGACGTCTGCATGTTGGTACAGATAGCTCCATTCTGGCATGGTGAGGGGTCACAGAGGTCCACAGGTGTATCACAGACGGTCCCTTCCCATCCAACATGACATATACAGACAAACTCATTCACATAGGCACCTTCAAAGCAGATAGCTCCATTCTGACAGGGACTTTTGTTACAGGCATCGATTTCTGTAAAAAGGAAGACATTGTAATGATTTATAGAGTAAAATGGAGCAGGTTAAGATAACAATGAGTAAAAAAAAAGTGAGTATATCAAAATATCAACAACACTAGAGAGCATGATTCCTGATTTCAACTCTTTAGAACCACATGAATTATCACATTATATAGGAAATTTTAAATGGCCAATGTTGTTGATTTGTTAATGGTTTGACATGCACTCAATTCTTTACTAAGGTCTGCGATGATGGCCTTTAACTAATCAAAACCCTTCAAAATTGATAGAGCTTCTCTCCAACTGACACAAATGGCAATACTGATCTGTTGTTGCCCTACCAATATGGCAACGGTCTTACCTGTCTCACAGTTAGCTCCTTCATATCCAACGAGACACCGACATACATATCCACCGTTCAAACCATCAAAGCAAATAGCATCATTCTGGCATGGGCTGCTAGCACAGGCTTGAAGAACTGTAATAAGAAAAAAATAAGTATAAAATGATAAAAGTGCATTTGGTTAAAGATGAATCTATATAATTTAATTTCAAATAATAAAAGCTTGTATGCATGTAACTACTGACTAAATAGTAGCCAAGTTTAATCCACAAAAGCTTTTCTTAAAATTGTATTGCACACTGTAAACATGCATGGAGAAAATTACAAATTCAAATGATTTTTCAATATGAATGCTTTTATGAAATTGATTTCTCAACACCAAACAAATTTACATGCCATCTGTATGGAACAAGAAGGATGTCAACTCATATTATTAATTTTTTCTTCATTTTTTTTTTCTTCTTCTTTTTCTAGAGGTAAAAAAATAGAACTTTTATTCGTTTCATATCAATTTGCAATATCAATACATCAGTTTTACACAGAACAAATATTCAAGTAAATATACAAAATATAAAGAAGCACAGGTGAAGGCTATTGCATAAATAATCCAAATACAATCCACATTTCATATCAAATTTATCACACTTTTATAAAGATGAACCTCTCTTGGTCAAAATACCTCTTAACCTCTCCTGTGAGTAGATCAAAATTTGGACGTTTATTATTCATTTTCATTGTGTGTATATGCTCCTTCCTCCAAACAAATGATGATTTTAATATGAATCATTAAATGGAAACACACCTTGTTCTAACTAAACCCATACATATTGTACTATATTTTATCAAAGAAGTGGCAAATTTAGGTTTACAGTAAATATTAAATTTGCCACATTCGACCCAGGTGGGGTAAATGGGAAGAATAAATTCGTTGAAATGCTAGAGCGCCATAATGGCTGACATACTAAAGCAAGGATAATAATTTCAAAAGCTCTTCGGAAGAACATAGAGACGTTTTAAATTGTATAATGTGATATGGGCTATTCAAGAACTTAATGTTATTATTATTATTATTATTATGCTACTACCGATGCTATCTAAATTTACAACTGTGCCTACGAAAAGGAAATTGTTGTCTCTTACCAGTTTCACAGTTGTCCCCTCCGAATCCAGCAGCACATTGGCACATGTAAGATGTCTGCATGTTGATACAGACTGCGCCATTCTGACAGGGGGCCGAGTCACAAAGGTCAGAGGGCACCTCACATTTGGTCCCTTCCCAGCCCATGGAGCAGGAACAGAAGTACCCACTGCTCTGGGACTCAAAGCAGACACCTTCATTATGGCAAGGGTTACTCGTACAAGCTGCTGGTATACCTGAAAGACAAAGTGTACAAGATGAAAGATGAGTTGATGAACATTAGTCATGTATAGCAAAGATTCAACCCATGCCTCTCTACATATATTTGACCAAAATGTACATTGATATTTTTTTTGTAATCATGGGATAACAACCATTAAAGAGACGACTAGATGGATTTTTGACTACGTGCAGACGACAATGATGCATTTATTGCTTTCTTAGCTGTCAGGTAAAATAACCACCACTATTACCACTTTCCTTTTGTGTCAAAACTAAAATTAGTTCTATTTTAGTATAACAGTCCATCCAAAATTCCTAATACTGTTAACTGGTTTGATTGAATTCCTTTCATCTATAAGGAAAATTTACTTACTTGATTCACAGTTTGTCCCAGTTACTCCAATTGGGCAGACACATAGATAATTTCCTGAATTATCTTGTTGAAAGCATGTGGCTCCATTTAGGCATGGGTCTGCATTGCACGGTGTTAGAACTGACAATAAGTAGACATAAAATAAAGAACGTGCACTTGAGTTGAAATAGAATGTTAATCTGATATCAGTATATACCAATTAAAATCAAATATATATAACGTAAAATAATATACATAATAGACATAATGTATATGTATATCATATAATGATCATGAGAGATTGATTTTTACAAAAGAAACAAATGACAAAATAAAAGTGGTAGTATACTCAAACTTCAGCAAATTCATATACCGTATCATTAATTTGAGTGAATTTTAAGTTATCATGGTGCAAGGAAATTAAGAATATCAATGAGAAAATACAATTATTTCAAAAATGAAAAAAATATGTTGTGCAATTTGTGATTGTAACAACATACCTTGGCAGAATTGTCCAGCAAACTGAGATTCACACATACAAACAAAGCCATTTGGTAGATCAAGACATATAGCAGCATTCTGGCACGGATCTCCTGAGCAATCAGTTATATCTGTTGATAGATGTAGAAAGTGAGATTTCAATGTCCGAAAGGATTGTTTTTTCCCCTTAATAATTAAGCATACGATTAATATTCGAAACTTTAAGAATGCATCAAAAATCCCTTATGTTAAGAGGAGACAAATTATCCTTTTAACAAAACAAAACCTGACTCATACATATTAAAAAGATCACATGTCTTTCACATGGCCTGACTCGGGTCAATTGGGTACGAATACAGACGACGCGACAGCAGAATTCACATGCTTGCAACAGATGCGAAACCGAGGCGTGAGGAGAACTTCGGTCTGTTTCGCGAAAGCTAGTGCACGTTGACCGTTAATCACATTCATTCGTTTACATATATTTGTCCAATAGAAGTCGTAGATGGCGTTAACCAGTATTTAATAATAGTAATGATAATAAGATAACTAATTTCTATACCACAAATTGCATATTGCCTCTAAGTCTAAGCAGCATATTGCCATGCTACACCCTCTTTAAGGTACAGGCACTGACTACTGCCCCATTTATATCGCAATAGAAAGAAAAGTTACAGAAAAAATGTTAAACACAGGATATTAAACTAAGTTATGGACTGATAATAGATCTATTATTAATAATAATGATGTAAAACTTGTACTTACCGAGCTCACAATTAGTGCCTGTAAATCCTAGAGCACAAACACATTGGTATTGTACACCATCCAGACTGCAAGTAGCTCCATTTTGACAGGGACTGGACTCACATGGATCAACTTGTTGAACTGTTTGAAACAAAATACAGAAACTTGTTCAATATATCTTTATTCTTGAGAATAGATCTATACAGGAAAGGAGGAGCATGTTCAACCAAGCCCATGAGTCGCCAGTTGCAGTGAAGACATATGACGCTCAATGAAACACACAGATGAAGTACAATCAGACAACTACCACGACTACACCTACTACTATTAGTACTAGACACGTGCAGATGATGTGGATGTAACCAGGGAACTCTTACCATGAACTAACTCCGGGAAGCTCGAACACCGGCACCGGTGTACCGTGTTGGAGCTTCCCGGAGTTAGCCATGAACCTACCCCCACTGCCGCCTCCACCGCTGCGGCAGTGCACCCACGCAGTCACGCTAGCCTACTTTGATCGAGAGCTGTGTCCACCATCAAACTTTGTACTTTTTGTATCGTGTTTTGTCCTTGAAATGTGATCACCTCTACTTTTACAACCAGTATTACACTACATCAGCTATGCTTTACACTGGCCGTTTATACCCGGTACCTTAACTGATAACTTCAAGAAAATGTAGTATACTTATGAACAAACGACGACCTGGCTTCCACTTCGGTCGCATCCGTTCTCGTCGCATTCGACATTTTGATAAACAACCATCGCTTTAATTTGCATACTCATTATTGTGCATAATTATATTCGATCGGGGACGTCCTGAGACGAGCTGAGCAGGGATGGGCTGGCCGAAACAGAAATTATGTTGGGGAAATTTGATGATGAATGCATGGGCCACTCGACAATCGCCCCCTAACCTAGATACCGCAGGCACGTACGCGGGGGG
>BEXV01000630.1:14157-48867 GCA_003118195.1 Hemicentrotus pulcherrimus | reverse complement strand
TTATGAAAACATCTTCATCATCCAGGGAGTGCAAATAAATACCCCTCTCTTCTTTCTTTATCTATCTCTTTATATCTCTCGAGCTCTCTACCTCTCGAGATCTGTATGTGTTATGTATACAGAATAAATCATATTGTCTTACCGGTAGGAGCAGCAGTCACTGCAGTAAGCGCTGACAATTCACAGTTCATTCCAAGAAATCCTGTAGGACAGGCGCATGTGTAATCAGTATCATCACCACTCATAAAACACAGGCCACCATTCTTACAAGGAGATGAGATACATGGGCCAGTGGCTAAATACAAAGGAAGAGAGAAAGGACCGTTAAGATGAGGATGATTTTTTTTCAGCTATTAAAGCAAAGTTTTCATCACAAAAACTGCCAAGAAATCAACTTCAGAACAGTTCAGTGAACCCCCTGTGTCACCTTTTGAACGACAAATAACGCGATCCGGTTGATTTCCTTTAGGGATTAGAACTGCCCTTGCGTTAATTTTCATGAAAGTCTTTGAGATCGAGCTTAAAGAAATTTGAAAAAGAAAATATGTGATAGGAAGATTTATAGTATACAAAATCATATAAAAATGGCCATGTCCTACCATTTTGCATTGGTAAAATATAGAAGTACCGGTTTATAGTCTGGAGTTATGGTATATCGTTTGGAATATATACACCAGTAAACCTTTATCCCTTTTGACTTACGTGATAGAGCAACCGTTGTTTGCTGTACCGACGCAAATCCTTCACAATTTATACCAAATAAGTTTTCCGGACAAATACATGTATATGTTGTGTGGTCTGACTGAGAAAAACAGTGTCCGCCATTTTGACATGGGTCCGACAGGCATGGGTTATTCAGTGCTAGATTTACAAAGGAAGGCAGAGAAAATGATTATTTAGTCAAGGTAAAAATGGCTGAAGCAGCTTAGAGGGAGAACTGACTTCCAAAAGGATACAAAAGACCTACGGTTGATCGGTCACCATGGTCAAAAGAATGCACATTTTGCTGAGCTTAATTGTTTCATCGTTTTTTTTTTGTTGTTGTTTTTTTTTTGTCTTTTTGTTGTTTGTATGACAATATTAGTCTTCAGACTTTTGCAACATTTTTTAATATTCATTTATGATAAAACAAAAATGTTATTGAAACTTTGGAATAAGAGAGTGAGAAGACATGAATAAAAGAATATTAATTGTATGTGGTTGCATTGTACGTGCTCACAGGGGAAAAGAGAAAAGTGGTCCTTCCAAAGCGTGTGATGGGTAAATTATATATCAGAAGTAATGATGAATCATACCTCATTTAGCAGCAAAAACTATCTATATACATGAAATGAGTAATACAATTAAATGGAATTGCAAAGTTTACTCAAAATGGCAAATGAAAATGAACGGGGGTTCAGGGGGTAAAAACCCACCCCTTTTTTTGTTAATGTCTGGGGCAAAATGTTGTTTTTTTTGTATAGCTTTCTACCCCCTTTCTACCAAGTGTCTGTACTATATATCATAAACTACAACAGGCCCTGTAGCCGCTCCTGACATTGCCAGAAACTGACAAGACTAGGATCTGCTCAGTGCTTTACGAACCGTGGTAATTAATAAAATCAGAGTTTGGCGCTTGCAGACTAGGTACATACTCGAAACGCCGTCGCCAATGTCATATTTGAAAGGGAGCGCCGGTCTTACTCGATGGATTAATGCAAATTGACGAGGTCCATCTTACCGTCGTTGCCCCTCTCTCTCTCTCTCTCACATACACACGCCTCTTGGCCAACTAACTGCCCTCTATAGCTACGTCAGTGGTGAAAACAGCTTTAACAAGCAGTTTAGACTTACTTAGGGCAACCGTTGTTTGCTGTATCGTCAGGACCGCTTCACAATTTGTACCAAAAAAGTTTTCCGGACAAATACATCTATAGGCTGTGTTGTCTGACTGAGCAAAACATTGTCCGCCATTTTGACATGGCTCCGCAATGCATGGATTCACAACTGTTAATAAGAAATAATGGAGTAAATAAGAGTTACAGTGTATTTTATTTGTTAACATCATGAATGATATACAATGAGATATCTCATAAAAAAAGTGAATCGTCTGAAGATGAAATTGGGCTGTTGTTGCATAGCCATAGGTGACAAGAAGACACAAACCAATTATTAATGTCTAAGACAAGTGAAAAATCTCTCAATCTTGCTAACAAGTATTGATGAATCATGCCTCATTTTGCAGCATAAACTACGTATAAACTACAATCATAACCTACGTCCCATGATAAGAAATTAAGACATCTAGCTGCATGGTAAGCCAGTGTATAATACATAACTCAAGGAAAAGCTCGTAGAGGAAAAAAAATATATTGTGGTTTGTATCTCTGCATCTATTCAATCAGTCATTTCGGAAAAAATATTTAGAAATGGCATTCAAAATAGACGAGGTCCAAAAAAAGGGATAAAAGTGAGGCACTTAATACCGCTACCGCCTTCTGGGATATTCTGGGGTATTTACTCCTAAGGGAGACAAAATGGTTGCTAGAAATATACAACAACGCAGAAAGTATCAGACTGCCTTTGCAATGATCACTATTTCGCAGATCTGGAAGAGAATATTGAATTATTAATTACCTCTTTGCGTCAATGTTTTTGATGTGACTTGTACCCAGAATATCCTCCGTTCTTGAACAAACGTTCCACTGTGTTGGATCAAATAATAACATAAACAATAATGTGAGTTAATGACTTTCGGCCTGTTCTGATTAAGCATTATCAGTTATCATTTTCGTTATTCCAAAAGTGTCGGTCTATTATTACTTTGTAGCGAAATTGCACCGATATTCAACAGGTTAACAGATCGATAAAAGCGCATCTCCCTCTCCTCTCTTTCTCTCTTCCTCTTACTTTTTCTTCTCTTTTTCGCTCCATTCATTTCGTCCTCCATCTTAACCTGTGCCATTAATTCTTCTTGTATTAAAATCATGATGCTAGATGACACTTGGTTGTTGTGTTAACATGGCCATAATGATAAATGAAATTTACTTACACAAACTGAATATCGCCAACTCCACCTGATGGTGCCTGCCACACGAATGTAAGATCTGACGGGTTCTTATCCGAGCTCTCCGTGTGGGTAACCGAATCTCCGGTCGCTAAACAGTTGGTCGTTTGAAATATATCCGGGAAGTCAGACCATGTGCCAACGGGTTCAGGTGATCCGACCGGTCTTGCTTGCATGAGAAGACCCCGTAACGTTTGATCTCCAGTTATCCGGACTGTAATAAAGAATAAACAAGTTATTACAATTGATTTGCCCATTTTAAGATTATAATGCCATTAGTTGATGAGACTCGATGCGTGGAGTGATGTAAGGAAAGAATAATTGAAGGTACTAAGATAACCCTTACTTACTGGCTTTATAGCCATACAGATTCGAACGTGGGAGCAAAGATGGGAATAACACAAAGGATCGGAGAGTAACATATAGATCCTTCGAAAATCATTTTTTATCGAATCAATACAGGGACCATAGCCCATTGTGCTCCCCTTATATGATGTCTAATTTGTTTCACACCCAATGACTGATGATAAATAACTGATGTACACAAACACACACTTCCTCCAATTTCAAAGCTATAATTCCCTCAAATTAAATTTCATTCAAAATAACTGTCCATGTCATCATTTTCATAAAGTCCTCCCCCGTGGTATACTCTTCCCGTTGTCGGTGGAGGGGTGGAGGGGCGGATGGCGGGGGGTGGGGTGGTTGTCAATACGTTTTATTCTGCAGTAGGGGTCATGGGTCGACACACCCCTACATTATCCCTATACCCTATACCCCAAATAACCACTAAGCAGTAAACACTATGGACAACGTAGAGTGGGTAAAGGACCAAGACACAATAGATCGTGTGGGATTTCAAAGCCTTACAAAAGACAGGGTCCAATAGAAGTAAACCCTGAACCAGCTTTAATCCTCTTCCGTTTAACAGAAAGAAAGTGTTCTGAAAGTAATGGGAATTCTACGGTTATTTTAAGAGGGAACGGAATGCATCTAGATTTTCGAATAGCTTTATTAGCCTATTGCAAAGTTCTATTTTGTATAATGAACGATTTATACAAAATGAGAATTAAGATAATTTAGGGTACACTGGGATTTCATCTAATCTATAATGCAATTATTCCTTTTAAAGTTCATTAACTGAGTTAATATCTATCTATCTGAGTCATATCCGATATATTACATTCTACTTTATCATCATTTACACAGTTGGGTGTTGCCCCCTCCACCAATTAGATGAAACAGTAGAATATATTGTTCAAAGGTGGACGAATATATACAGAACATCCATGATTCATAAGGCGTATATAATGTAGTCCTTGTAGATCATGCTAATGTAGCTTCTATAAATACAAAACCGCGGTCACTTGTACAAACTTACTTCGTTTCAAATGCTCTGACTTTGACGGTTTTGTTTGCATGTACAAATATTGTCAGCAAATAAAAAACGGTTTACCCCACTATTCTCTGCACCATTGAAATATAATTGTATCGCTGTCAACAAACAAACTCATTAATATTCATGAAATTCCTTTCACACAGAACTGCAAACATGTAACACAATTTGAAAATTCAAGTATTTGCAACGCTTCTCACAAAGTACTTGCACTAAATCAGAGTCGGTGTGGGGGATGTATCGTCCGTTATTGTTTAATGATTGTCGTTTCGATTGTGTTCGATTTTTTTTTCTCGTCAGTATTAGAAATATGATACAAACTTTGTTATGATGAAAATCAGTTTTAGCAGTGTTAAAACAATAGACAGTAAACCTTCACAAACAAGCAACAATTTAAATAATTTATCACGTATTATGTCGCACGGACGTATATAGAAAACGTTAAGATAAACACAAATATTATGCCTAATTTTACTTCAACACTTCATACAATATTCATTTCGTTTGAGAATACATGTGCTAATCAATTCTAAAGCGAGACTCTACAGATATTTCTATGAATTAGTTATGTGAATTGTTTTAAATATTCCTAATCTTTGGAAAAATATTTAGGTATATACTATTTCATATCTATCTTTTCCAACATGACTGTTCATGTATAAGAGTGAATAACTACATCAGCGCCGGGCTAGTTATTTATGTAACTCCAAATCCAATTTAGCAGTTATGAAGCATTGTAAGACATGTAGACGTGCAATGGCAGGAGTCCTATCTATATGAATCAAAATCTGTTGAAAAGACCATCTACAGATCAGATTAGGCAACCTTGGCGCCGCGGATTATGAGTCGCTTACATTACATTCTTGAGAATGAAGCGTCAATCGAGTATGCTTGGACAGATTTCAACAACAACAAAATGACTAGTGAGCTCTTTCTCACCCCAAGTAAGTGAGTTTGGAAGAATTTTATAGCAGAAATTTGTCCTCTGAAAAAGATTGCTTTTCAAAGGCCATTTATCAAAATGTGATGTGAAATAGCTAGCACGCTTGGACCAAACATGTATGTACAGACTCATTTAATAATATCTGTATGATATTCAACATAAATAAATAGTATTAAGATTTTATATAGCGCTTAATACAATGTCTCTAAGCGCTTTACAAATATATTACTATTCGCCCGGTCTTTGGATTCAGTGCTTGCCTGCACACACTCTGTTCACAATCTCCACTCCCTTGAAGCATAATTCCAGCTAGGCGTTAATTGACGCTCAAAAACTGTTTGTCAACAATGACGGTCGCATCCTACCGGGTACCAATTTTACACATGGTTGGAGAGTAGCAAGTGCAGGTTAATATCTTGTCAAAGGATATTAGTGCCATGTCGGGATTCGAAACCTCGACCTTCGCATCTCCAGCCGAGCGACTTAAACCACTTGACCATGACACTCCCACTAACATGATTGGGTTAACTTCTTTACATTTTATCATTCCAAAGCTTGATAATATATATCACTTCTTATTTACTACATATAATCAACCCTTTCCAATAGCTTTCAGACAGTTTTCTCCATCATGTTACAGCATGACCAATAATCGGCTTTTATCGTAAAGGGTAGTGTCAGACATTTGCAGATACAAAGAAGAGACGCTCGGATTGGGGGTGGGGCATTCTACTTTATGATAGCCCCAGTAATCTTTCAATCTGGATCAAGCAAATAATAGACCTCTATAGCTTTATAGCTCTGACGCTATGAGCTAATTACAGGGAGTGTCCGTACTCGCTCTGCCCACACATTACTAATGAGTGTCACGAAATGGAGACAATAGTATTCAGACGACAGAATTCAGAGACTCCATATTACAAAAGGGGATTTTGTAAAAACAATGTTTTTAAGCCGACAAGTCTAATCGAATGAATGTCAAATGTAGATGATTTGTAGGGTCATGCATAATATAGAAGCCCTCTACTACCAGAGTACTGGCTAATAAACCGTCTTCTACCATGTCCTTGTCGACCTCATGGGTAGCATATTTTCATTGTACGAGAAAGTTGCCATTGTTTATCATGAAATATTTTGATAGTCTACACGCATGAGTAACGCAGGTTGGATAATACGGGCTTATAAAGGGATGTTTCAATTAAGAAATAACCCAATTAACTCGGCCGGCGTAAGCCGCAAACATTTAAATCCGTGAATGATCAATAAGGGTATGCATACGAATGTCCACTCTTAAAGAATGCTACAGGTAAAAGCATCGTACTATCGATGTTCATAGTGTTAAAAAAAACGACAAAATCTTGTGAGGTAATAAATAATATTTCCGAAGTATCAATGCTACCTTAAATCTCATTAATAAAATTATGTTCATGCTAATCATGTTTCGGAATTAAAGCTACCGTATAGATACAGGGCAACATTGTCTATTGACAGAACGCAGCGATGGATGATAATCTCACAGATTTGTCGTCTAAAGGCGCCGCCAATGCGACATCCTGACCTTATATATATAATTCATTCCATTTTAGACCCGCCTTCGGTTGGGTAACTTTCCCGCGAGAGTATCTTTGTAAAATTGTGTCGTAACAAACTTAAATCGTGACTTTCGCAACACAACATCTGATCTCGTTTCTACTTTGTTTACCAATCTCTTGGGGNACCAAGATGATAACAAAAATTCATCTTTGTGAATAAGGTTTATTTATACATGTAATATCATAAATGCACTATTACATGCTTTGTATTTTTCCTTTCACACGCCCAAACAAATGTGGGACTATGTACAACATTCATTGCTGCATTAGTGTGAATAGAACATAAACATTAATGTAGGGAGAGTCAAATTATTCCAATTTACTAAGGGAGTGATTTGGGAATTTGTCAAACATTGCCCGTACAGATTTTGGGTTTACAATATGGAAATTAAGTATTTAAATATTATTTTTTTTCCTTCTCGTGTAAGGTATACATCCTAAACCAATCCTCGCCTATTAACACAAACATTTTGTAACAATATCTAGGGGTACAGCTATGAAGGGTTTAGATAAGGTTACTGCAAATAACATTGCGCACGCAACAGTACAAGTGGTATTTTCCCCTAAGTCAGATTCCTTGCATATTTCTCACTGTTCCATAGACGTTCTGATACATTGTCTATTTGAAACTGATCAATAATGGGTCAAACATAAAGGATCCATCACCTATACAAGGAAACGATGTTCAGATTTAAAACTCATTCTTCCATTTTACTTAACTCAGGACAATGAAAAAGGCCCTATTATTGAATGACCCCATCGTGCAGGATATCTCTTATGGCACTGTATGCTTTGTTTTGGTATAAAGTCCAATGATTATTGTAGCACGTGATCTAAAATGGTTTTGTGTATATCATTCATCATGATGATGGCTCGAAAGGTTTAAGATACATTTTAATCGCATACATTTCGAACGCTACATCTATTTCGCTGATGAACACACCTGTGATTTATAGTATGATTATAAGCCTTATCTTCGTTAGATGGGGAAGAACCAAGGAAATCAAATGAGTTATGATACAATAAATTCATGTTGATTACGTTTCACAAATTCCCTGTTTGAAATTTGGGACAAATGATACATATAATTCAATATTATCTTGTTTTCTAAATACCCTTTAAAACAGTTTGTCAATTGATACTGGGAAATACATGTCTCTCTAGAATTATTCAAGGATTCCGACCCTCACTTACATGCATGACTTAGCTAATAATTCAAAATTAATCATTTTTTCATACCATTACTATTTTACTCCGATTTTATTTGATTGAACTTCAAAGAGCATAGAGCAGCCCCTCCCTCAAAACATTGAATTCGATTTGTCAAGATTTGGCTCTCTTTACTTCAACAGAAACGATAGATGTTCCCTTTTAACTTAACCTTAGATTGTCGTATCTGAGAATATAGATTCTATTTTTTAATCAAGAGAGATGGAAATGATTAACCATTGATTGATGAACATGCACTGCCCTACCAGCATCGATGGACTAAAGTAATTAAGTAAAATAAGTAATATCACGATCGTATGCAAATAGTGTATAAGGATAGATGTTTTACTTTATGTAATGTAACTAAATCATATTATACGACGTGGTATAAACATGAATATATTAAAAGCCTCTTTTGTGAAGCATCACATTCTAGACAATACTATAAATGGAACACATAATCATTCAAATGCACCGTTTTGTAAGTTAAATGATATAAGATATAAGGCCATATTCTAAATCACTTAATCATATTTTGACAGGATACCAATCATCATATTAATTTAGTGGAATGTTGGGTTATCGAAATATTGTTGTGAGTGGAAAGTTGTTAGCAATTGGATTGCATCTCTTTGTGAAACTGTCACAACCAATCACTAGCAAAAGTACTTTACTTGACATTAAAAGTAAAAGGTAAATGATGTCAATGATGTACAGCAATAGTAATAATGTATTGTTGCGAAACCAATTGAAATGTTATTTTGATCATACATTCATTAATCATAAAATAATACATTTGTTAAAATACAATAATGTGCTATTGCATGCATACACATGCGAGTGACCCAACTTATATTCTAAATGCAGGAAATGAAAGCAGGCTAGATTTACACCTCAACGTGCCTAAGTAAACTCCTTCGAGTGTTGGCATCAACAGAAAGGCAGATTTAGAATAATTTTGAATATAGGCCTATTTAAACTATTTAAAAGTGTATTGGTAACACAATTATTAATTCGTCTATAAATCAAAACAAAATGTAAAGTAGATGGTTTATAACGACATTGAGATTACTTGTACTTTTATATAAAACAAATGTTGATGCTTTGTATTCACCTGTAACAATTCCGCCTGGTGAATACGATGCCATATCCATCGAGATCGAATACGGACTCGTTGTCGTCTGTCCGTCGATTCCATGTCCTACAGGTATCATATCAAGGCAAGCTGAGGGTGGGGCACCTGTCGGGTAAGCCTCTGTGCCCCAACCCGAGAGCGAGACACCACATAACGACGTTAATAATAATAATAATAATTTATTTTTGATATTTGTCCTTATTTCCATGATTGTTTTCCGTCCTCCACCTGTCGTGCCAAAAGGGGCACACATAAAGTTCTCCTCTTCCAATAGGTATATCCCTGTAGACTACCACTAGCGAGATTGATAATGATGAGTTGATGCTATAATATCACACTTGATGATGCCAGTATGGTCTTGAAGAGCATGACTTACGCCATGGGCAGGACCGTTTCTTAAAATTGATCCGGGTTCAGGCTGTCTTTACGTCACATCGACCACCAAATGATGCTTGGTCCCACGCGTAAACTTTTTTTTGCAGATTTATATACCTTTCCAATAATTTGAATTCTACAGTAGATCTCAAATATTGCATGAAATATATCCTTAGATGTAATATTTCTTTAATCCGGAAAGATCAAGCCATTTTGACCTGGGCTCTTACGAATCTTGGAAAATATAGCTACGACTGGTCCGATGTTACGTAGTCCTACCACTATAGACACGTAACTCTCTCTCTCTCTCTCATAACACCGGGGGCTTAGCTTTAAAATCTTGGCTATTCAGTAAAAGCGAAGAAATAGCATCCGTATTTCCTTGCAAGGGTTTCATTGAGAACAATCTTTTATCATGCAGATAGCTCGAGAAAGCCACACAATACCCGTCTTGGGCGTGGGGTTTGATATGGACAAAAGGGGGATTCACGTCGTTATTAAGATGGTGCACCGGAGCGTAAAGCATTGTAAACGATCGGAATGTAAACCAACCAACCATTAAAGAAATCGGTTGGAAAACTCTCCTTGAAAAATGTTATACACTTTCTCTCCTGATTTCAATAAAATGGGTAGCATTCCTTAATCATGACAAATTTTGACGTATATAGTTTAATAATAACAATAATAAAAGGTAACGTTTGATGATGGGCAATCAAGGTTTAAAAAATATCGCATCGTATCTAACTTCGTATGGGCTCTATTTGCTTCTTCAAGTTTAGGATGTCACTTAAATCAATACTTCTTATTGTGCAAATAAGATTCCAAAGCACCCGGTTTTATTAGAATGGCCCCGATGGTGATCGCTATTTAATGTCAACCGCATAAAATAGAATCAGTGAAATCGATTATTAGTTGCCACAATCTGGTTAGTTTTATATGAGCTTGTACAGCCAATTAGAGAACGTGTTCTTTGATTTTGTATCACGGGGCAGTCTCCTCACCACCCTACACACATTAATAACATACCATCATTGTATTAACGGGTTGGGGTATCACGTCGTGCACTTAACATGAATTTGGATATAAGCATTTGCAGTGGAGACGCGTCGTCAGATAATGGAAAAGTGCAACAACAAAAAAGAAACTTCTTATCAAGAGAGGAGTATAATGTGAGAGAGTTGTGACACATTTGCTTCAAGTGTGTTGTTGCCACGCCCATCTCCCCTTATATAATTATCTCTCTCACACTCTCTCTCTCTCTCTCTCTCACACACACACAAACACACCCTCTCTCTCTCTCTCTCTCTCTCTCACACACACACACACACACACACACACTCTCTCTTTCACTCTCTGTCTGTTTCTCTCGCTCTCTCTCTCTCTCTCTCTCTCTATTTTTTCTCCTCTACCTCCCTCTCCCTTTTTATCATTTCTCTTTCTCCCTTTTCCTCTTTGGATCAGACAAGTTAAATGATGTTCGCATACAATGAAACAGAAATAAAACAGACAGATTTATGATTTGCATTTAATTTATAATAGTTCTATTTCTTTCTCGTCCTTTTTATATTAAAGATTAAAACCTAATATAAAGACATCGCTCACAACACATACTGTTTACCCCCATTACAAATCTTTCCTTCACATATCATTTGTTAATAATAAGAATGACCCCCTGCCCCTTTTCCGGAATGGAGTATGACAATATAAATCTACACAGACAAAGAACTATACGTATTCTCGTAAAAGTTTATTTCGGACAAAGTGTTCATTCATGCCCTCATACTCCATTTGGCCAATAAATCTGACACCCTATTGTAAAGGGCTTCTATTCCATACAAGACATGGTATCACCTGATCAGGAAACAATTTTTTACCTTTACAGTTTTAACTCCAATGTCACTATATTATCTCTACTATTTAATTGGCTTTACAAGAGTTGTCGCTTTTTATTTGTTCTGAAACTGAGATAGACTGCTCTACGACTCGGCATGAGAGAATCCCAGATGACTTCATATCCAAATAACATTACTTTCATAATATTATTATAGTCACTTGTGTGCGTAGCGCTAGGTTTCTAAACGATTCACGATGTAATTATTATTACCCCGTCTTTATTTTGATTAAAATTGCTAATCGGCAGATGAAGTTGCATGCTTACGCTCTGCTCCCTAGGGGAGTATTCCGGCTAGGCGCCATTTTGCAAGCACGTACAATGCGTCGCCTATTGAAACGTACGAAACATGGTTTATATAATTATGTGGGACATACAATAGATAGTGTATTGATAGTGTATTGAAATTGACCTTGACTTGATTTTCGGGAGTAGTCGTGATCGTGTTAGATATACCAATCTAAACAAATTCGCATCTTACCAGGTATCCATCACCTCGGTGCTGAGTGGCAAATGTAAATTAATGCCGCAAGGGGGGGGGGTCGAACCGTGAACCATATGCCCCACAACCTGGTGACTTATCCACTAAACCATGATACCTTTAATATATGAATTTATTCATTAAAAGTATTTCTCTTTTAGCTCTAAATGTAAACCCATCGAAGGTGAAGCTATGTGTTCTAAAACTATTTGAATGTTACGATTAGGAGGATTAGTCGTAGGCCCAAGACATCGGATCTGTAGCAGCTCAGATTTAGATCTGTTCTTTACAAAATAAAAAAAGGTTATTGGCCACTTTGTAAGAAGATATACTATCTTTGCCCTTCGAGTCACATCTGAAAACGGTGGAGGAGAAACCACGATTGCTTTTACTTGTTATACTTATTCAACTCCTTCGGAACACCTTTACAAGTGACCATAGCGATTGTAGTAAAATCTAATCTCCCGTAACATGAATGCATCCACCCATGCATTTCCATTAGGAATCATATAACATTTACAATCGACTTATAAGTAAACATGAGATATAATCCACGCATGAAGCATATCTTTTGTATACGTAGAAATATAAAACACACATATATAAATCCTAATTCACATTCCAGACGGGATTAAAGAAGTACATAATAAGTCTACTGGCTCAATTTACTTATATAAAGTATGTTTGATAGCTGCTGCATTGTATTGTTATCTTCCCTCGTTTCTCAATTTGCTATCTGCCTCTTTTAGTTTTCTAAGGCGTTTCATTCAGTGTTTTCAGGTGTTTTACCGCCAGTGCGTTCAAAGGTATGTTTTATGTAGGTATACTATTTGCTCGTGACCAAATATACTTTTAAAGTTGATAAAACATTTCCTTCCATTGGTGATATGGGGTAACCTTTTGTTTTTTAATACAGACACGCTGATATTAATGACATATGGTAGGGTATGGCATTACATGATTTAATAAGTATTTACGATGAAGAAGCAACGATAAGAATGACTGTCGTATGTGCCCGTCATTATAAAGTCGCATCGAAAATTCAGCGGCGTAGATGGCGGTATTTGAAATTGAAGCAAGACTTCAGAAGAAAACTCTTCGATAATTTGAGCGGGAATAGGGAATGAGGAAATGATAGGGGACTTTCTGTCGTTCACAGTGGCCTTCTCCTTATTCATTCCCAAGCGGGATCCCCGTAATGATCTGGTAGGTTCTCAAGCCCCCAAGTCAAGAAGGCCATCTACATGTAGACAGTTTTGCATGTTTATACAAAAAAGATAAATGTATATATATATTTTTTTTTCTTGTACCATAACAGTTATAAAATAATGTAATAAAACTATTTGAAATTTAGTTTTTCAGGAAATCGAATACGACTTCATTTTCAATTACACCGGTTATTTTGTTGACAATTCATAATATTTTTCCCTTTAAAATACCTGGAGTCAATCACGTTTGGAAAATCAAAATAGTAGACACAATAGTCAGAATTGCTTGCTCTCTCTGCTCATTCATGAGGTATATTAATTTTTACGCTAAGAAAATTATTCACAAGTTGGTCTGCTAGACTTGAAAAGAAGTTGTAATAGTTTGCCGTTATTATTCGCCAACATTTTCTTCAACATATTCACAATCAACAACTAGAAACCTTTTCACAAATCTAACACCCATTAGTCATTCTAGATACTTTTGAATCTCCCACTGGAAAACATACAAGCAGTAGATCACAGGATCATTCGATCATTCAATCAACCAGTCCTTCCTTCAATCATTCAATCAAGGAAGCTCCTCCTTCCGCCTTGATTCAATCACCTAATCACTAAATCAATCAATCATCCATTCATTTAATGAACCTATGCTTAATAAACAATCCAACAAATATTTATTTATTCATTTGACCCCCTTATAAATCTTCCTTATAAATCGGTCAAACTCATTCAATTAATTAATAAATTATATTAAATTAAATCATGTTGATCATACCATGATGAATACATCATTAAATCAACCAAACAGCCATCAATTACTTAGCAAATCCTTCCCAGTCAATTAGTTAATAATCAAACCTAAATCGTTTTGATGAGTTGTCATAATTTTCCTTCAGCATTTTTCCCGTTTCTCCACTAATCAGGCTTATCCAACAATCTTTGATAGATGAGAAAAACGCACAAAAGATGAGCATCAACAAGGCAACTGATAGTTTAACAAACATACATTACAATGTTTTCAAATGTATTAACACACCACCAACTCTCTCTATACATCGATATATGAATTTCAAATATGGTAATCAAATAATTGTTCAAATCAATCACTCTGTCAATCACAATGAAATATAGAAATATACACATATCAACAAAACAACTATACAACAACCAACATATTCAAATAAAAAATCATGATACCGGTAATCAACTACGGTAGGTATAAAGATGAGGCATGACAAACTTTTTAAGGAAATAAAAATATCATGTATTCCCTTATTTCATCTTTAAAAGACAATATCAATTCAAACTGAAATATAAATCATAAAGCATAATCTGATAGTAAGAAACCATTTGAAATCATGAGTATCTGTTAGAATAACTTCATATAAGATTTAGGATTAAAAGTCCATTTGTTTAACATGTTAACGCCCTGAAATAATTCAAAGTAAAACATTGCCTGCTAATATAATGTCTGACAGAACGAAGGCTACTGCTTCTTAGAGAAGAAATCAAGTAAAGAGGCTTGGTACTCAAAGCAAAAAGGCAGTCCCCTCACATCTGTTGTTAATGATACTCTTTTATTTGGGATGATGCTCATAAATTACAGGTCAAGAGTTTAACTCAAAATTACTCTTATCTACGGTTTATTCCTCGCATGAACATCTCAGCCTACTACATGTAACTATGGTCCTCATTGTGAGCCAGGGGTAGTTAAAGATCGTAATGGAATAAATCATTATATATATATATGAAAACAACAACATATTCTGCCATATTGTGCACATCTCCATGTAGCTGGAAAATCAAGTTGTCAAATTTAAGGCTAATTAATATAGAGAATGAAATCTGTAAGGCCATTTCATTGACCACAGGGGTGTTTCACAAAGATCCTAGGTCAAACTTAACTCTAAATTGGGATTTAAAATTATGGAGAGCCATTTGTAGCCTTAAATAACAAATGTTAAAAAGCGAAAAATTCAAGTATTATAGATTTTTTTATAAATTCCACATCAAGAACGTGAAATCTCCTTGATAATAGAAAATATGAATGATTCAAATCATCGTGTTATGCCTTTTAAAATATGTTCATAGATGCTAACGGCTTTCCATAACTGTTAAGTCCAATTTAGAGAAAAGTTCAACTTAGGATCTTTGTGAAACACCCCCCAGGGCTCTGGATTGATCGCAAGTCCTTCAATCAATCACACACTCCTATTTAGTAAATCATTGAAATTGATATCATGTTGCAATCAATTTATATCAATTGAGATAGGGCCAAAGTCTTATTAACAGACAAAAGCCTCATGCCACAAGGGCTGGTGGAGTAGACAATTGGAGTATAATTATGGTTTCATGATTTCATCACTTAAAAGAAGTTCATAGTCCACCAATAAGCCTGACAGTTTGGGTTATTCAAGATCAATTTCACTTTCTTTCTTAGATGCAAGACATCATGAATATCAGTATAAAATTGTTGATTTACTTTAAATATGTGATGATAAGGAAAATAGTATGCAATGTTGTTATCGGTATGTTGATATATGCTTTCATACTCTGCCTGCAGAGACCATAAGGTTTCTTCATCACATGTAGATCATAACTGTTGTTCTACATTTAGCTTCAATATTCTAGCCATCAAATATTTTGTGCCTATCACAGAAACAAGTAAAGAGGCTACGATTCATTTTGTGAAGACATGTCCCTTCAAACGAAGCGTTTTAAGCCGATCTTTGGTTGAAGAATTCCTCTTTACAATGTCTTTATTTATCCTCAAGCAAGTCCATAGGTTCTCAGGAGAGGCCCGACCTCTGCATCACGACCTCTGAACTCTCTGAAGACGTCTCTAGGATGAGTGCCACCTCCCATACCTAGAACTGTGTCCCGGAATCTGTGTAAAGATGAATTTGGAATATAAACATAATTTACAAACTTACTTTAGGAGCATTCACGATATGATGGATTTGTATATTGTTGTTAATGACATTTTGAAATATCAATAGCTATTCTTATATTCTCATCACAGTAGATATTGTTTTCTTTTTACTGGACAATTTAGAGTTGTTTCGCATTTAAGTACATGTGAAATTAGCAACCTTCCACCCTAAAGACAGCTGCATCTTTATACAACATGGAATTCAAGAAACTCCCATCTACTTTAATAGGAAATACAGACTTTTATATAAACTCAATGGTTTTTTTGAAGTGATCTTTTATTGTATTAGTGGTCCAAATACATGTTGGGTATAGTGTCCAGTGTAAATGTAAGGAGTGTAACCCAAGGAGATGGCAATATACAGAAGAAATACCTTATGGACTGGACTGTATTGGATTCAATTGAATATCCATGTATCATTTCTCACAGGGGGGATACAAATCTTTATTTTCTACTAAAGCAGGAGGAAAGGAAAAGGAATAAACTCACCTTGTTCCTACTTTGGCTACCTCTTCCCTGTTACTCAGACCCACATCTTCAAATGCACTGAAAGCGTCTGCTGCCATCACCTAAAGCACACATATTACAAATATTGTCTAAATTTCAATATGGTACATGAATTCATTAGCAAGAGTATATATACTGATCACTGATACTGATTTGACTAAAGAGCAAAGCAAAGTAAAAAGATGCTTGATAATAAATTCATGTAACCATAAGTTAACCCACAAAAAATAACTTCAAAGCAAGCTGATTCATAAGGCTAAAATGGTGCACCTATGCTCTAAGACTAATATATTTATATGTATTTTTTGTTTGTCTTTCTTTTAATGGTTAGATGCCAATACATGTATATTACAATTTTATATGAATGAATTGTGACAGTAGGTTATCTGAATTTGGTAACTGGCAGAAAGCATATTCTCACGGAATAAACAAAATTGAAACCTAAATTTTCTAAGGTATAATGAATGACCTTTGTTTAGTATAATAGCTGAGTAATGGGCATAGAAAGATATTGAAACCAAGCTAATTGTCTCAATCAAAAACAGATTCTCTGGTCTTGCTAGTATACATCATCATAATTTATAGTAAATTTTGGTGCATAGTCATGTACTTTTACACATGCATGTATCTTCATCTCCTAAATATTTGAAGCCAAAAATTGTCATACCAAAAAAGAAGAAAAAAAAAAACTCTTGTAGATATATTTCTTGAGAACAGAGTTAAGAATCATAGCACATTTCCATGTCAATATGTTGAGCATCTCATGGGAATCATGATAGCTTACCTCTGCCCATTTATAAGAATAGTAGCCAGCTGCATATCCAGATGAGAAGATATGCTGGAATGAACATGGAAAGCGATCCTCCTGGATTCAAATGGAAACAAAAGGATTAAAACTACCGGTATGCACAGTATTTCATGGGTTGATATCATGTAAAACGATTCATAATCTTTTTAGAGATGTAAATTCAATTGTAGAACCAGGACATTATACCCAATAGTCTACACCTACATGTAGTAGGGTGACCTGCATATCAACTGTGTGACATAACAGATATCATTGCAATGCCCCTATCTAATCCCTCCTACCTTTGAAAGGTTGGTCCTACTGTAAACACCTATAAAATCAGACCTTTTGAATGAATACCGGTAAATGAATGATTAGATAATTAAATAAATACATGAATATATATATACATAAATAAATAAATAAAACTTTAAAAAAAATGATGCTCCTAAGTATGTATCTCAGAAACCAACGCTTTTTCAATGCTATGGATTGTTCATCACACAATATAGAATATGTTACAAACAGCTTGTGACAGGATCAATATCAGATTCACTTATTTGCTTAAATGTCTGTAAACCGCTAATGGATATTACCTGTAGAGGTTTGATGACAGTGTATTCACCCGCTATTCTGGACATTACATCAAGCCAAGGGTCATCACTGTAAATAAGGCAATATGGCAAAAATAATGAATAGATAATGAGGCAACACTATAACAATGTACACATTGTGGTGCAATACCATAGAAATTTTAGAATCATGAATTTAAATGAGTTGTTATTTTCATTACTCTCCAATCCAAAGAAAATTTTACATATTTTGAATCACCCTACTTTAAACAACGTACACCAAGAATTTCGATCAAGTATTGACCATCATCAAATAAAACATTTGAGAATAATGATCCTAAAACTTTGGTATCACACAAGAGAATTTTGAGACTAAATGTCAGCCCCAATACTAAATATTATTTTTAATTTTTTTCTTTAAAGAATATATTTTCATTTCTACTTTGAATTTCATCTGATTATAGATTTAAGTTCAAGGCCTTATGCGGCAGAACTAAAAACAGTAGAATTCACACCGCAATTTACAGACACCAGAATACAGAAGAACTGAAATAAGCTGGTGATCCGAGATTAGCTCTAGGGACAACTGCCTAGGGCTTTCTTTTGTCAGTAAAGGTTAATGTGAGAAATGTAAACATGTTTTAGTCTAGGATTAGGCCAAGGTTTAAGATTACATATAGTATAGGGTCTAGGGCTGAATGTTTGGGTTTCCGGTCTTGTATGAAATTGACCATGGAGCAATTGTTGTAGGAGCAAGTGTTTGACAACCATCAAGAATAATTAAGATTTCAAAAGAATAAAGTAGACTGAGAATACTTTGATACCTTGTATGTAGCTCTAGATCCAGAGCAGAAAAGTAGAGCTGCCTCAGCATTGCAGATCCTGCCATGTACTTTCGAGCTACATACATGTAGAACAATCAGAATACAGCAATAATAAACATTGGAATCAACAAGAGATGTTAGGTGATCTTATTCTGATGTAATCTAAGTCAAATAATTCCAGGTCTATTAGAACAGCTATGAAAAGAATATAAATCCCACTGATGGTGCACTTCTGAACATTTCTGGGAAATTACCTACTTAAACATGGTCATAACCTACACCTCATCTTTCAAGCTAGTAAATCTATCATGCATTGAGAAGATGAAATCTATATAACTTTAAGGACTTGTTGGAAGAGAGTACCTGGAAGTCTCTCTCCGGTTTGATCGTGACTGCTGACGACACCGATGGTCTCTGGGTCATAGAGCCAGTTCTCCATGATCTGTGAGGGTAGTTCTAATGCTTCCTACTACTACTACTCATTTAATTGAACCTACCTTTGAGCACTTGTTGGAAGAGAGTATCCGGTAGTCTCTCTCCGGTCTGGTAATGGCTGCTGACGACACCGATGGTCTCTGGGTCATAGAGCCAGTTCTCCATGAACTGTGAGGGTAGTTCTACTGCATCCCACTCAACATTGTTTATCCCTGCTGCTGATGCATAGGGTACTTGTGTTAGCATGTGCTGAAGACCATGCCCAAACTGCATTCATAACAACATACAAAACAACATCATTAACACACAAATTGACATGAAATCATGATTGGATTTACACCCCATAGTTTCATATTCAGCATAAAAGTGGAGCCTGTATATAAAGACCACTCAAGAAAGACAAGAATAGCGGTCTTTATAGGCAAGTTGTCTGTATGGAAATGCTAGTTTAGAACACATTTCAATGGGAAACACTCTTAAAGGGAAACCAAACAATGTGGCCTTTATAGACATTAGGGTTACTAAAGCAGGCTTCACTGCATAACTCTTAAATGGTGATTCAATACATAAGGTTTAAAATGTACACCTTCAGGTGAGAGAAGATAGGCATGCACAGCTTCAGACTGGTACTAAACCCATTATCTAACATCTTTAAGGTCATTTTGGGCAAATTTTATTATACTGGGTACAGGTAACCATTTATATCTGGGTGTTGCATAAATGCACGCACTCGGAAGAAAAGAAACAAGAAAAACTCTGTCGATAATCATTTTGTTTTAAACTTTAACAAGAAATGTTTCAAGCAATTTAGCACACTTGTAAATTCTATGCACACATTAACACTTTCACTTGAAAATGTTGTTATTATACTTTCACCACTTTAAACTTTACATATCCACCCAAAATGTGTTGCATAAATAAACATGAACAATTAATACTACCGGTACTTCTTTTTCTTCTTGGAGTCTTCAAAGGGCTATGCATCCTATCATGAAGATGTGATATCATTGAAGATCAGGCACAATGACAAATCGTTCCAAACATAAAGTCATCTCTACAACACTGATCACAATGGACATGATTATCTCAGCTTTATTACTCTTGATTAGATCTTCCTGGAAACATGATGAGCTTGTCCATAGTAGGGTCCCTATTATAGTCTGGCTCCTGCATGGTTCAAGACAAGGGCTTACTCCCTGAGCCATGTAAACAATACTTAGTAACCAACTTAGTGAAAGGAAAAGCACTGGTGGAACTGGTGTGGCATAATCCCTCAATAAATCCATTAACAAAAGGGCATGAGGTTTTATTAAGGGCCAATCTATGGGACACTGTCACCCCTCCAGTTGGCTTACATAATGGTTGAGGGATTACAAATTAAAGAAGGTACAACAAGTACAAGATCTTATGCATTACAGGACAACTGTCTGATGTTGACAAATGGCCAGTTGGGTTTTTTGTTAACCTGTTCCACAATGTTTCACATTTAATACTTTTTTGCAAGAATAAGAAGAAGACGAAGTAGGAGAAGAAGGGAAGAGGAGGTGAAGGGGAAGAAGGAGAAGTAGGAGAAGAAGGGAAGAGGAGGTGAAGGGGAAGAAGGAGAAGTAGGAGAAGAAGGGAAGAGGAGGTGAAGGGGAAGAAGGAGAAGTAGGAGAAGAAGGGAAGAGGAGGTGAAGGGGAAGAAGGAGAAGTAGGAGAAGATGAGGAGGGGAAGAAGAAGAAGGAAATCATCTGTAAATTTCACATTCTTAACATTAAACAAGATATATCTCTTGATCATGATGTCCTACCTCATGGAAGAGTGTTTCAACCTCTCTGAATGTCATCAAAGAAGGCTTGTCTTTCTGAGGCGGAGTCTGGTTGCAAACAAGGTATGCCACAGGCTTTGTTCCTAGTAGTTCACTCTTGCCTGTGACATCAAATGTTTGTATGGAATAAAAGCAGATGGTTAAATTGCTCTATAAGCAACAACAAAAATACTGTTGATCACTCTTTTTGTTTTAATTTCAAGGGTTCCTTGGTTGGATTTACTTGCAATCTGCCAATTATGACAACATTTTGAAAAATCACTATCTGGAACCCACATATCATCATCTGTTAATTTTTTTTCTTCATTTATAATATATCACAGACCACTTTTTCACTGATGAAGATAAGTAACATTTAGATACCGTCTCGTGATCGTGTTAATAGTAGAGATGTTGAGGAGTAGTGGGTCCTGCTGCTGTACTAATGGCCTTTGGCACTATACATTCGCCACTCTCCACCCAGGTGAAGTAAATGGGTACCCTGTAGGCCTTTGCTTTAAAGTGGATTTGGCACCTTACAAATCTCAAATATTATTATTAATGATATTATGATACATGTACTTTGTATTGAGCACAGTAAAGAATTGTCATATAGTAGCTATGCTACATAAATGTACCTATTATTATAAAAGCCGGGTTATCAAATTCATATTGCCATCTATCCACATCGGTTCATGCTGTATTTTTTAGCACAAGTCTTTTCGTCTTGGTCTCATTTTCCCCTATCCCACTTTTGATTTCATTAGGTCTTCACTTAAAACTAATGCTGCTCTCTATCTCTCTCCCTTTTGTTGTATTTGTCTTCACTTGAGGTGGTTTGATCTCTTTTGTTCCTTCGGTACCCGTAGCTGTTCTCTATCCATTGCTTACACACATATACCGTGTGAGTCAAAAAAAAGTTTACACCTAGAATATTGCTAAATATTTTTTAAATCATCTGTGAACAGTAAATTATTATACATCTCTTGAAAGAGTGTTTTATCCCAAATCATTTGGTATCGTTTTTGTGTGGTATGTGTTCACGCTTGGATGAACAGGAGGCATTGTTTGTGAGAATGCAAAAATCGACTTGCGCCAAAGTGATGCCTACAGTATGTTTTATGTTGGGATTAGCGGAGTGAGAGAATGAATTGAATGTATCAAATGAAATGCATTGCAAATGCTTTTTGCAAAAGGCAAAGTCACACACACCCACACACACGCCTTACAACATTTGTTGATATTTGATATTCGATATGTGTGGCATGATTAATTTTGTTAGGGATGTTATTTGGATCTGCAAAGACCGAATTAATACCCAAATCCCAATTGTTTTACACAAACATCACATAAGCAACTTTGGCGCAAGTCAATTTTTGCACTCTAGCAAACAATGCCCCCTGTTCATTCAAGCGTGAACACATACCACACAAAAGTGGTATCAAATGATTTGGGATAAAACACTCTTTCATAAGATGTATAATAATTTACTGTTCATAAATCATTTTTAAAATAATTATCAATTTTCTAGGTGTAAACTTTTTTTTGACTCATTCTGTATTAATCAATTATATTTTATATTACCTTGACATTGGTCCATCCAAGCCCCTCCTCTCTTTTCTGCAGGTCTGGAATATGGATCCAGGTAGAACGATGCTATGTGCATTCCTGAAAAGGATACAAACATAAAACAAATATACATATAGAACAATATCACATACCGGTATATACATTTCATTAGAAAGGACACAAAAATTGACACCACCATCAAAAGAAACTATGCACACCAGTATGATCTTTACTATGCATTGTTGTTGGCTGTTCATTAGTAGACTATTTATGTTTATTGTAAACCACTAAATCACAATAAAATGAAAGCAAAATGAAGATGAAGGAAAGAATGTAAAAAATGTACTCTATCCAACAATTTCATTGAAGTAACTTAAACTTTACAGAATGAGGAGTGGCAAGAATGAGAAAGACAGAACAGGAGGTGTGACAAAAGGGATCCGGTAACTTTGTCTAGGATCCTTTAGAAATAATCCTTCATTTAGCTCATGCTACAATGATAATTATGAACCTTTAGGTCAGTCAGGAACCCCATGACTTTTATAATCTGATCGCCTGTCTGATTATCAAGATATTAATGATTGGAATTACAAATTTTGAAAAACCTTCACCGAACGGTTTTCCTTATACTACAGTCTATTGGGGAAAACGAGTATGGTAAAACCGGTCACTCAAAGATTTTTACTTTTTTGAGGCACTTCTTGATCATTTTGAAGCGCGATTTTTTTAAGGGCATCAATATTACACCATATCACAGACACTGGTAACATGTAGAACCGTATACCTATCTCAGATTTAACATTGTTAAACAGTCCCTTTAAGATATGAACGACTGCACTTAGCAAAACCTTACATTTAAAAAAAATGCTATTCCGTAATCTTTGGTTATTAATCATTTCCAAATCAAGACATGCAACATCGAGAAGTGGGCACTAAAACAATTAATGTTCATTTCAAATCATACCAGTACCGGTAGTTAAACTGGATTTACCTTTGTACCTGAAAATCTTGTAGAACTGCACATCATCATGCCATTTCTCAACTTCACCATCTGCTGTAGGCTATAAACAAACATCAAATGAATTAGGGCATTTGGTATTTTCTTCTTGCAACTAGTATGGAATATTTAATAATAATAACAGGTCAATTGATATAGCGTAGCTTCTATATGAACATACTCTACTGCACTTTATACAAGGTATCATATCTACCTGGGTGGAGAGTGTCAAATGTAGATTAATGTCTGTGACCCACAGTCTGGTGACGTATCCACCAGTCCATATCTTGTAGTACTGCACGTCATTATGACATGTCAGGACCAAACCAACTGATATTTATTATTTAACAGGTACTAATAAAGTGCATTCTAATTGTGATGCAGAGGGATAAAAAATAACCAAATCATTTATCATGGAATGGTACATGAATATATCATGAGCATATTTCACAATTAAGCCGCACTCAGATATGACAAGGTAAATTGCGCTGTTTATCAGGATGTAAAGTATGTGTAATACTCTCTTCATTTCTATATCGTATAACACAGAGCTCAGTGTATACGCTCAGGACCATTGTTGTGTACAGCTGCCATTCATTACCACATATTACAAGCACTGTGTTTACCCCTTTGTATCTGAACGAGCCTTCATTCACATTCATCAGAATACAATATCTGAATGTTCACATTTTAATCAACAGAAAACTAAGATGAGTAATACCAACCTGTATCCTGACAGAGAACAAGAATGAAGTAAGATTGAAGAGCCCTTCTAACACCTTGGAGAGTGGGAAATAGGGCCTCAAATCCTCATCGTTAAAGCTATGTGGAACAAGAAATAAAATAATATACTAGTAATGTCTACATATATGTTACTGTTTTAATAAAGTAATGAAAAACAGAGTATTTGTAATTTGTTGAATGACACAAGTTTACAAGCAGGAGGAGATTTAAGAAAAAGACGTTGAATGAAATATGAAAAATTCCATATGTGAATAATAACTCAAAATTTAATGCTAAGTGTTTATCATCTTGAATACTTTAAAATCACATGAAATCACATGAAATGAAATTAACAGCCTGTCAACATACATTTGCAGATACATGTAGTACAAAACTGTTATGTGTTGTGACATATCTCAAAATTGTATATGAATTACTGTTTGTCATTTCTTTAATCATTTAATGTAGTTTGAATTAATGAACAGTTACACCAATATAATTGTTTCCATGTATCTCTCTCTAAAAACATTCTCCATTTTTGTACATGTCTATGTACTGTAAAACAAAATATTCATGTTCCATATGAATAAAGTATTTTGATAAATACAAAAAACATATACAAACCTGAAGAGGTGTTCCCTCTGTCTCTCTGCCCAGAATGAGAGATCCCACAGATTCAGGTCTTCTGTGAAACCATTTGAAGATGCAAAAGACTGCAGCTCAGACAACTCCCTAGGACAAGCAAAATTGTGTATCCATATTTAAACTTTATCGCAGAAGATGACTTTCATAATGGTAGCAATTCCCCACAGATTTTGTTATGACTTCACAAAAAATATAAGCTCAGCAGGCATTTCATACAAAAATATCTTTCACATATATATATATATTTATAGCTTAATCCATTTAGAAATAACAACATTTTAATAAGATTGACTTGAGGAACTTGCATCATAAAAGGTATCCAATCTCCATGGTTATTCTCCAATATATGACATCAAGAACCTACCTTTTCGCTGCTTCCTTGCTCCTGTCTCTCAGGTTATGGATGAGTTTCCATACATTCTCTGCTTGCCCAGCCATCTTAGATTCAAGAGAGAGGGCAGCAAAATCCTTGTAACCGAGCATTGTAGAGATCTCTCTTCTGTTGGAGATAATAAAAATTATAATAGTGGGTTCTTGTATAGCACTCATGTCTGTCAGACTTGGCACTCCTGGCGCTCCCGATTACAAATATGAACACGTTAGTAGGTAAAACATTGTACACATACACTTTATATAATGCATATGATCAGGGTATATTACAAGATAGAACTGGTCAGTGGCAAACTTTGTGGATGATTTAAATTTTGTCTAGGAGTATTACAGCAGCCCGCTACTCTGCGGTTAGGTACTTTATAATCATTTCATTTTGATAAGCAACTCTCCCACAACAAATCAACCAAACCTGAAACTATTAAACCACTTGGTCTTCACTGAAGAATTGCTAATCTGCCCCTGCAAGTTGCAGAAATGTTTATGGCTTACATAATGTAGTATTTACCTGGCTAGTGATACAAAAGAAAACAAAGCGTGGAGATTACGACACATCAAATTTGCTCCTATTTTCCAAGTAGAACCAAGTAAGAGCGAATCTCTCCTCCATACCTGAGTCTTCTTATATCTTCTATGATGCCACTATTGTTATGACTCTCACTGGAAGCCCTGGTCACATAAGCTCTATAGACTATCTCTCTCAGGTCACGACGTCTGCTGTGCTTCATGAACGGCTCAAAACAGGGAAGGTCAAGGGTCAACTTCCATGGACCTTGGTCTGGGTCTACCCTGAAATGAAAGTACAAACACACGCTTGTCTGACTTTTCAATCCTGTATTCAATGTAATTCTGTCATTCTGAGTTATTATTCTATGATTATCATTCAAGAAGAATTTGAGTATCAACATATTTCAACATATTTATCGTAAAAATAATGGCCCGTATTCACAACGGAGGTTCAACTTAACCCATGGTTTAACCCTCATTTACATTACCCATGGTTTAAACATGAGCGCAAAATAAGCGTACCTTGCCTTGGGCACGTCTAATATTGGACCTCTGACTGTGTCACGCATATTCTGCGCTATTTTTAAACCATGGGTAATGAAAATGAAGATTTAAACCATGGGTTAAATTTAAACCTCCTTTGTGAATTAGGGCCAATAACCTTGTTAAACATGTACTATGTTTCCACTTAGCTGTAGCTATTTTTCAACTGGGAAAAGGAAACAAAATTATTACAACAAAATCAAACTCAACAAGTGCGCTATACAAATTCTATGTATTATTATTATTATATCAGAAATTACTGGTAAGGTTTCTAAGATTTTGGGGATGAATATTGAATTGCTTTCATCACAGAAATCTAATGAGAGATTGTAGATTCTACCAAGAATATCAGAATACATCTAATATACAGCTTGTCTTAACTTTCTTTGTTAGAAACAAATATTGATGTAAATTCTTTTTAGATGACATTCAAAATACAATACAAACAATGTATTGTTAGACTTGCATCAACATGTTTGCAAGTCTCATCTTTTGTGTTCAACTCTTTACCCTAACCCCATCCAAACCACTTTTCTCTATTTTTCATCAAGTCTCTACCGAACATTTGGTTATATGATGTATTTGCATGTATTCATACGATGCAGTTTGATTTGTTAATTCAAGATGTATGATCAGTTTTAAGCTGTGACTTTGAAGTTGTATTAATAAACCATGTCAATTCAATTCAATTCAATTCAATTCAATATCCAAGTATTTCTGTGTTACACAGTAGAGGTGCCGGGGTCGAGGGTTAAGTCGCCGGACTGTTAATCACAATGTCCATGGTTCCAGACCCGCCGACCCGCCGCGGGACTAATGTCCTTTGGCAAGATATTGATCTACATTTACCACACTCAACCTAGGTTATGTAAATGGTTTCCTGGCAGGAATTAATTCTTTGGAATGCTAGAGGCCGTAATGGCAGCACAGCTTAAGCGCTTAGTGATTGTAATATGCGCTATATAAAAATAATAATTATTATTATTATTATTATCATTATTATTATTATTACACTGACTTACTGTTGAGACCCACCAGGGGAAGCAGCTGAAGCAGCCATGAGTTGCCTGAGAGAAGCAGGTAAACCTTCTACATCCTTCTCATCATTGAGATCTAAGCTGAACACCTTGGTAGCATCAAGAACATTGTTGCTATAACGATTTGATCAAAATAAGTCACATATAATTATATAATGTACAATGCATGCATTTTGGGGGTCAAGACACAATTGTGAATAGTTAACAATGACCATTTCTTCAGCAAACAACTACATGTATCATAAAATAAAACACTTCAGTGCTGTAATTTGAAATTATAAATTTTCTGAACGAAACTCTCAAGTCAGATTTTTTCTGGTTTGACAGCATTATCCTTCACAATTTCTAGATTTAGACATAGGACAAAACTAACAATCTAAAGTTATTGAAAAATAAATTTGGGAGAAGATCTCACAAGAGACATGGCTAGATCTACATGTACATGTATGTATAAACAGAATTTGTCTCACCTGAAGTCATTGCTCAACTTGGCTAACTGTAGCCTGATCTGATTAAATGTCTCTTTGTCTTTGCCTGTCAGCTCGACTCCACCTTGCTTGGCTTGTCTGACTGCTGATTCTAGTATTCTATGCTGTGGGGTGTCAAAGTTCATGCTATCTGCATGCTGTAACAGCTCCTGAAACATACAACCAATATTGATATCGAACATTAGGAGCACTAAAACAACAAGGATCACAAAAACAAAAAAGGAGCATTAAAACAAAAAGGAGCACTAAAACAAAAAGGAGCACTAAAACAAAAAAGGAGCACTAAAACAAAAAAAGGAGCACTAAAACAAAAAAGGAGCACAAAAACAAAAAAGGAGCACTAAAACAAAAAAGGAGCACTAAAACAAAAAAGGAGCACTAACACAAAAAAGGAGCACTAAAACAAAAATGCCACAGTGCCTACATAATTACAAAATGTGAAGAAGAAACATAAAATACATAGACGTAAATCGCATTAGGTTACTCAGGAAAGAAGTATTTTTAAAGGGATCTTTTGAAAGAGGTAAGACAGGTTAATTCTCTGATGGAAAGTAGAATATTTCTTCATGCTTTCAAAGCAGCCACTGTAGAAAGTTGTTCGGGAGCTGAGAATCTGGATTCAGGAATAATTAGTTTATATTTGTCAGTTGGTGAGCGAAGGTTACGAGCTGGTGTGTATTTGGAGGGTGCCATATGATTCTGAATTTTGAATACCTACACACAAGCAGACAGAATACATTGTTGTTCTTGTAGAGGTAACAACATCCTTAAAAACAAACACCAGCACTGGTTTTTATAGCACTAACCGCTGTCCTGTAACTTGGACACCTAAACTGTCATTTCACCTTATGAAATTCCCAATGTTTCAGCATTTTGAGATTTAGAGATATATTTACATAGGCAGACATAGTGCCTGAATGTCACGTTTGAAAATGATTCAATATATTAGGCATTCACAACAAAAAGATTCTGCCATAACAACGATAGATATCTCCTACAAATTTTGAAGTCATAAAAATCTGTTGAAAATTATGATGTTCACGAGCACATCAAATATGTAGTTGAACTTTAATATTCCCCCTTTAACTTTTACCAAGACTGTGGATTATCTTAAAGAGGAAAACGGAATAATAAATGAATCAGAATATGAATGTGTACATTACATGTTGCTATCACTTCATTCTCTATCAACATTCATGTTCTGTTCTGTACTCATTTCAATTTCAGTTTGCATCATCTGGACACAAGGTATTTCTCAAAAGTAATACGATTGATTCACATACTTTTTCAGATATAGAGGCTATGTTTTCTGCTTACAGGCTGTAACAGATTTATGAATGAGACATTTTAGATGAATAAATTTATTTCAACCCATTGCCCACAAGAACTTGGAAGTCCTTGCATTAATTCTATGGGAATTAGAGAACTCAGTAGTTTAGGGGTTAATATGCTGGGAATTGCACTTACCTTCATAGCATTATAAATGGTTTCGCTCTGTGCAAGTTTGCTGGAAACCATTACGACAGCTGGTTGAGCTTGTTGGTATGCTTCCCTGAGCTCCTGGTTATTCTTGACTCCATTGAGGTGTGACACCATACCCCAGCCAAACTCCAAAGGGGAACCTAGTCTCTCTAAGGGGTCAGATACCTTGGGCCAGCTCAAATCACTGGCAGTATAACCTGATGAAAGTAAGGTAACCAATAACATAATTATCCCTCACAGTGCCAGTAAGATAACAACCTCTTGTAACCAAATACAAACGTGTAAGGACATATGGATACACAATATTCATTTATGACAAGAAGTTTTGACATATTTTTCTCATAATAGGCTGACATAATAGGCTGACATATTCATATTGGGTCAGAAATTATACTAACTATCTTTAGACCGACTTGAACTTTATTACTATCTTTAGACCGACTTGAACTTTATTTTTTCTAAAATAATGTGACATTACTATTGTATCAAACCTGTTGTCACAAAAAATGCACAAAAATACTAACATCTTTCTGGAAAACACATCTACAGCTTAAATAAACCAGCATTCAATGTACGACTCTAAAGAGGCAAATAATAATATTCTGAATTTACCATAATGCCTTCAATAAATTAACATTCTACCCTCCACAAATCTTGGGTAAAAGAATCCTGAAGAATAAGTCATTTCTTTTAAGCCAGAGTTTCATTTGTAAGTCAATAATAGAAAGACAATCCTTTACCTTTGTATGTGTGTTCAATATCCTCAATACCCCTCTCAAAGTCGTGGACTAACTTCTGCATCCCTGGAGCTATGTGGCTAGCATGGAATGCTCTGAACCTGGGCAGGCCATCTTGCATGAGAAGAGAGTTCTCTGTGTCAGGCACAGCAGTGCAGAATTGGTTACTAGGCAGGATATACCTGGAGAGAGAGGGAGTGCATCTGTAATGGATCAAATAATAATTCAGTATCTTGGCTAGCTCCTGATTTCAAAGACATACTGTAAACTGCACATGATTCATAAAAATGAAACAAGTATATTTAAAGGTAGTTCAAGCCAATGTCAACCTTTAAAAATGGACAATAAAACAAAGCAATCCCAGCTATTAATCTGATTGATTCACATGAGCAAAACATTTCTTGAAGAATTTAACTCTTTAGGAAACTGGGTATTTGAACTTCGAAGGCTCAAGTGTCTACTGTTAGACACACATATCACAGCCTTACGTATTCTACGTACTGTAGATATGATGCCACAGGAGAATTTTTCTTTATACATGTATATCTAATTCTCCTGTGACATGATCTCCGTCATTAATTAGCCAATGGAAAATTTCTATAATACGTCAGAAGAATCAATCAATTTAATTTATGTTGATTGGATGAGGAAACAAATTATCTGCCGAGAACCAAAAGGGCGGCATTTATATGTTTCATCCCCCCATCTCTCCTCAGATGATAACACTGTATAACCTATTGCTGAACTTGCACAAGCTAGGCTTCGGTACAAATGGGAGCCCAAATTTCACCCCAAACCCCCAAAATTCCTAAGTGTAAAACTTCCAGTTCCATGTATTACATGGACTCTCAGGTCTCAACACTTTGCTACCAGTAGGCGTGGAAGTAAAAGCTTTGGAAGTGTTATTGATTTATACCATTAATAATTCAGTAATGTAAACATAATATTTATTTTGAATTTTGTGTACCTCTCAAAGAAATTCCCCACAGCAGAGCAGTAAAGATTAAGGGGCTTCACACCTGACACTACAGCAATTAAGAGCAGGATGATAGGTAGTTTTATTATTCTCCTGCAGGCAGAGAACAAAAAAGTAGGTAGAATATAGTTTTAAGGGGAAATCCATCCATCTCTAGACTCTAGAGGAAAGCGGAAAAATCAGAGAAGTCAGTTTGAATGAAATCAGAGATTTTATAGAAAGTTACATTGAAAAAAAAAGTTGTAATCGACATAGGTGTGGGATCTTCAAATTGGCTCTCTCATATTTCAAACATTGATTCATAACTTTCTTTTTTGGGGGGTCCGATTTACCTTTTTTTTTACTATCAGACAAATTAAAGAGGCATGTTCCCTGTATTCCAGAGGGCGTTCAAAATATGTACCCGCTGACGGACGGTGCTAGCTGCCTATTGCACCAACACAATACGGCTCTTACGCAGATGGCATGTTCCGAATGCCCGCACAATGCCGATTATCGCATATATGTGCCGAAGTAATACCAATCGCAATTCGACTCGGCTTCCGTTTCCACCCACTTTCGTGACGTCACGATCGGCAGCGATTAGCTGGCTTAGCGAAGGCAGGCCAGGCCGCGCTTATTTGATTGACAGCTGTATGCAAATTAGAAGTCGATCTTCGGAACCAAGATGGCGACGACTAGAGCAGCGATAACTAGACTGGCGGGAACATGCGCCTTTAACATATTACAAGGGTTGAATACTTCTCGTATGCGCAATACCATAAACCATACGAGAAGTCTGCATAATTTTGGACTGCTAGCTTCAGTTTGAGGTGCAGGACTGCAGCGTAGAGACGGTACTGAGTGAAGACGTTGACATCGAAGCCCTAAACGGAGTTTTCCCGATTTTGGATATTATCCAAATTCATGTGGAAAATGCAATATATGATTATGATTAAAATTAGTAAAAAATTGGGCTAAAATTCATTTGTTAAGAATGGATATTAAACTGCTAAAAAAATGGATACGGAACTACACTAGCGCCAAAATGGGTAGGAGCTTGAGGCTTCATGCAGCGGCACACCCTGTCCAAAACTCTTTTTACGACACCCACCACCTAATAAACCTGGCGCTCTTGTCTAATTGAGTAATGTAGACCGTGACCCAAGGTGGGATCCGACAACAACTATGCCTAGATCTAGATCTAGGTCTAGATCTAGATCTAGAATCTATATCTAGGCCCGCTGCAAAAGCGAAAAACTGTCTTTTTTGTCATTTTACCCTTACTTACCCCACCCCTAATTCTAAACCTAACCCTAGTACAAGGACTGACTGTTTTTGCAGCAGGCGAGTTGTCCCCGGTTCTGAGATAGCAAAATGCAGACTCCATGCTCCATTCAGATTCGGTCTTACTTTGAGTCTTACCATGTTCGATGCGGCCGAACACCACAGATGCGTCGACTTCTCAGCCACAACTTCCCCGACCACTTCTGGGAGCGAACGCTGCTCAGAAAAACATTCGTCGCAACTTTCAACACGCTCATTCTTTCAAGGATTTTGTCAATTGCAAATATTCAAAATGGCTCGATCACACATTCCTATTCAGTAGTATAACACAAAGGCAATCAATTATCTCTATAATTAATAGACTGCTTCGTTGGAATTGCCTCGTCCTCCTCATTGCTCATTCCACATGTGAGTCAGTTCGTTCTAAGTTAAAGTTCAGCTGAGCCTAGTGTGACGTCATCAATTAAAAAAAAAAAATAGAATTTCTCAATTTTTTCTTCATTCTCCGAAAGGGCATAACCAATAATGTCCAAACGTCGAAAACCAGTTAAAAAGGTTAAGTATTGGCTGAGATATGACCATCTAGCTGAGTGAAAAGTAACATGCATCATTTGTTTTATACAACGAAACTCCCAGATCCTTGTTATTTGATGTAAACAAAAAAATCATTCAAGATTGTTTCGTGACAGTCTATGGCTGACAAATAATTCTCAAGGTAGTTTGAATTATGAATAGCGACCCTCATCTCCCGTTATATGAATACCAGTCCTTATGATTAACGAACCTTTTTTCTTTATGAATAGTGACCCTCTTTTACCATTATGAGTAGCGGACCCGTAGGTATGGGAAGTTCCACGTTACGAATAGACCCCATAATAGTACTGTAAGAGCTTTGGTTGATTGATGGTAAAGCGCTTCATGAGCTACATTGTTTTTCATTATTTATTTTGCATACGCTGACTCATGAACTTTTTCGGAATATCATTTAGGTAACAAACATTATAACGATACTCAAATAAATTTAATATTAAGGCATATCAGAACCTAGACAAAGAGATGAATTTGATGAGAGAATGAAAATGATAAATGGAGAAACCGAGAGTTGTTTAGATGGAGTAGACATCAACTTTTTATAATTCTGAACAAAATAAAACGGTATGGTTGGAAAGAGTGTTATCAAAATTGCATTAAAGGAATAAACGCAAGTTAATACAATGATGATGTGAGCGTCCAATGAAAATAGATGTTGTGAGTTCTTGTTCAGCGCTATAATGTCTGTCACACTTGACGCCCCTGGCGCTTCACACTCTTCATTGACCTCCGCTACTCCGCTACTTTTCTTATTTAAAAGGGTCATTTCAGATGGATGTAGAAGTTCTCATGCAGGCCTTTGAAATGCAAAATCATGGGATTTATCTTGAAAAGATAATTATGTTGCACTAGGTCACGATATTCCCTTCATCCAGTACTGGAAATGACTCTGGTGATATAATATAATCAGGTTACAAACATTGTTACTCTTCCTCATATAACTTTCATGACTGAGCGTTAAATCAACGTTTTGAATAGTCGCGGGGAAACAGTGTTGACAGTGGAAGATTTAACAATTATATATATATATATAAATATGCATGCATGTCTCCATGTACTTCTTCTGGTTTATTTAACAGTTTAAAGTTGTATGTATTAGAGTAGCGAAAAGGAGAAAACTATAAATTGCATGAAAAATGAATTCAAAATTAACTGAAATGATCATTGTATAATACAACACGTATACCACACACATTCAGTATCTTCAAACGTTACGTAATCTTACTTTACCTTCTCAGGCTTTGTTTTGTTATTGATATTGATTATTGTGTGTGTTTTTTTATCAAATTAAAAATTAAATCATTCAGGAGAATATTTTTTCTTATTTCCTTGTAAGATTTTCATTTTTTTTCTTTTTTTTTGTCAGGAAATCCACGACGCATTTTTTTCTCTTTGACTCCCGCATACTGCATGGACGATAAGCTACTTCTATGGCACACTCTACTGCATGGACTAAGGAAGGCAGTCATAAAGGCATCGCTGTAATGACTAATTGCGATCAATTAAGCAGCCCGGCATTGGACATCAAAGAAACCAGTGTGATTAGCAAACTCTTTCAATCGCTAATCATAAATGTAGATCCATGATCAATATTTGACAGAAGAGAGCCCGGGGGGGGGGGGGGTCTTTTTTTTTT
>BEXV01000629.1:176229-198220 GCA_003118195.1 Hemicentrotus pulcherrimus | reverse complement strand
AAGAAGAAGAAAAAGGAAGAAAAAGACGAAAAAGAAGAAGATCAGAGTTGGTAAATCTGATCAATGTGTAACACATTCACGATAAAGAAGAACATGGCATTGACATAATGTCTTAATCAATAACATGAAGTATTCAACAATACAATCTACCTGCACTGACAATCAATAGCTTTTATCATGTTGCCCAAACTGAGATCTCTTTATTCAATGGGCTTGACATGGAAAACCATGTACCACCAGCGGATGTTACCGAGCAACCAGGGTCATGTGACCAATCAATTTACCACGAAAGTCAAGATGGCGGCCGACTGGGCCTCGACTAAAAACTTCAACTTTTCAAAGAAAATTGACATTATGAAAGCCAGAAGATAGATTATTGTCTTCACTTTTAGTTTAGAACAGCAGATTCAGGTATCAACATCAATTTTACGAACAAAGGTAAGTTGGTAATAATATGAATTCGATGTTCTTTAAAGTGAAAATCAATGTTTACGTCCTGTTCGTCGCTCTGTCTACATGTATCTGCGAATACGCGGCGGATCCGATCATACCTCTGCTCCTCGAGAGACGGCCTAGAGCTTTTTATAGAGCCCGTGCCGCGGCCGAGAGGAGGTATGTGGCGTGACCCTCCGTAGTTCCCGCATGACAGCAATTCACTCACAGCTTAGTTATCTCGAAGAAACAATCGGAAAGATGAAAAGGGAAATTAAGATCTAGATAGTAGATTCTAGTCTAGATTATGCCTACATGTAAGTATTTACAAAACAGAAAATTGTGCAGTCCGACTTTCACTTCAAAGTTTGTCTTGCACTGGGGTCTTGACTCCCAACTTCCAAGTCCTACTCCTAGTCCTAAGCCTACTGAAGTCTGTTCTTGAAGTTGCTTAGTTGTAGTTGTACTGGTCTGGAGTCTTGCGTCTGTTCAGAAAAAAAAAATGAACTTGCCGTTTCAATGACATTGTCATTGTATTTGTATTGTTGGGAGTAGGGGCAGGGCCAGGTCAGGAAATCTTCATTTAAATTTAAGAGATTAGATCTAGATCTAGATCTAGATCTAGATGTCATTTGTAGAATCTAAAGTAAAAAGTGAAAGACTACAACTAGATCTACGACAAGCAGCTAGATCAAGAGCTAAATTGAAGACAAACTTGCAATTGCAATTTATGAAATTATCTTCCTTTACCCTTTAGATCTAGTAGATCTAGACTACCAGTATCACCATGGCCATGTTTACTTGGCGTAATATTCACTTCTGAATGACAAATGCCTATAAACCAAAACAACAACAACAATGGTGGATCACCTGTTANACCAGAGAACCAGACAAAGTAAAGCACTACCATCGAAACGGAGCATCGCAGCAAGCATCAAAGGAGCATCAACGGACATCAACCAAGGACTTCGGATTCTCCCTATTTGTGACGATTTTCGGTGAGTATAGTATTTTACTTCAACATGTTCAAAGCTGAGTTAAGGACCCATTCAATTCGACCACCTGCACAATTTGATGCAAGCATTGATATTGAGTTGAAAATTGGGGTTGACATAGATATTTTTTTTCTTACCAGGCTCTTCCCATTTGGAAATCAATGATTAAGAGAGCAAACAACAACTACAACAATAACAGCTAAGAGTATGATAATTTTTTTCTTTATTTTTTTGTAGGATGGATGAGAGACCAGGAATTCCTGGTTTGAGGGAGTGGTCCCCCTCTATGGTGGGCAACATGTCTGTCTTAGACAGGGGTGATGCCCCAGCCCAGCTGGTGATTGAAAGGAACCTCAAGGCTCAGGCTCAGCGCCAGGCTGACCAAACCAAAGAGGAGCTAGATCGCATCACATCCAGGGTGAACCAGGTAAAGTCATCAATTACAATTTCAAAATATCTGATCAGATTCAAAATGGCATTATAAATCACTTTTTGCATTGATCAGAAAAATGTGGTAGCCAGAGGTTTCATGGTTCTTTGATTTGACTAATTGCAATCAACTGTACTGGAGATTAATTTGCTTTTAAAAGGAAGAAATTATTCTTCTTTTTTTTTTTTCTTTATTCTTTTTCTTAGAAACATGAAAATGAAACATATGCATGCCCGAGTTATCTTTTGAAATATATTCATTCAAAGAAAACAAAATCTCAGAACAAAACAAAAGAAAGATTGGTTCTGTTAAAACTGCATGTACATGTACATGCTACATTTTGTATCATGATTGTTCACATTTTTTGGGTTTATTTGTTTGTTTTGACATTTTTAGACCGTGGCTGCCTTTGAACTCAATGAAGATATGATGGATGAAAACAAAGCGGCATACTTTGTTCCTGATTTAGTAAGTCCTTTGCAAATATAGAATACAGGGTTACTGTACATGTACATGTACGTGTGGTGTGCACTGTAAATGCAGTGTATTTCATATTTTTACATGATTATTTAAAATGAATTTGGTGAATGTGACCCAACTCATGAAATTAAGAACACACAAAAAGTGTCATGTTTTTAGCCCTAAATGCATGTGTCTCGTATGATTGACAGCAAAATATAGTGTACATGTATGTTAGACAGGTTTTCGCAATCATGACAACTATCTACATATGCATAAATAATGTGTATGTACATCAAATTTACAGTGTTTTTTACAGAAGAAATTCCCATTTTTTCATGTATAGGCCTATGTTGTATAAATGCATGTACCTGTAACAAAGTAATTATAAATGTATAAAAGCCTTTTGTTAACCGAGTCCAGGCGATTTTTACCCAACGGTCCCTGACTTTTGGCGCCCGGTAAGACGGGCAAAATGAGTACCATGCGCCTGTCATTTTTTATATATGACGCCGGGTCTGGGAGAATTAAAATTTTCTGTTCAGAAACTTCCGCATGTCTAGCACTAATAAATGTTCACAAATGTGACAAAAACTTACTTAATACGAGTTAAATATCGACTGAATGAACCCTAACAAATCATTTTATAATGAGAATCCTAATTAAAATTGCCCAGAAACAATAGCAGCACAAATACGAGCGGCCGCTATCTCTCGAGCGCATTTCCCTAGGCTATGCATACTCAAGCAAATGAGAACAGTGCACTGCATCTGCACTACACACACACAGTGTCAGTACAAGAAAATCCTGATGCTACTTCCAAAAATCCATTCCAAAAGCCAAATTTTGCTGTCAAAAATGCGGAATCGGAGCCATATTTCCAAAGCACACGCGGGTTTAGCCCAGTTTTATAAGAAACAGCTTCACCAAAAAAGCGCTAAAAATCAAGAATTCAGCGATTTTGTTACCAGTTTTTTGCCTAATATGCAACCCTTCGAGCGTGATGGTATCTTCAAAAAAGCCAAATGAGAAACAAACAGCGGACCTGCTGATGCATTTACTTTATGTACAAAGTTGATTGCAACTCTAGACTTGCCTTGATTCGACCGCAATTAAGCACCAATGGGTGCATCAACTTCGGCATAGAACATCATCGTGTGTTGCGCCGCAATTCACCGGCCCTCAACTAAAATTCTGCGATGTTTTAAATAATGGATTTTTCTGATAAAATAGGTAAATATATTTAACAAATCATTTTTTTATAATTTTTATATATTTAAACAAAAATTTTTAAGTGACAGCTAGGTCGGCCGCTCTCAATGATTAAATGAATTTTTTATTCAAAGAAACAAAATTGCAAAAGCATTTTATAGGGAAAAACGTAAAACAGGCAAAATCTGTTTTTTCACCTGATACATGTAAATATGGTTTTTTAAGCTGAATAATATGTTTTTTGATAGTGACAGCTTGGCAGCTCTGCATTGTCATTATATTCTAAGACTAATATTATTTTCAAACTCATGAAAAAGCACTTCATATCAACAAACATGGTCTTCAACAACTCCAAAGGACAAAATAATCCCAGCTTTGCATGTTTATTTAGTATTTGATAGCCCCAAAATTGTCAATTTTTATTTGTTTAATATTTTAATTTTAAAAAAATATTAATTTTTGATATTTAACGGCATGAAAATAATTTTAAACATGAACTACAACAACTACTAATGAAAGATTTATCCAAGGTATGAGTGATTTAATATAGAGTGCTCAAAATCTAAACTAGAAATTAAACTACCAATACCGAATGTATAGATAAAAGGTAACGGTTAACAAATAATTTAAAAGAAAACGGTACATAATTTCATCAATTTAGGAAACGGCTCCTGGTCCTGGAAAATGGCTCCCGGTTCTCTTTAATAATTAAGGACCGGGAGCCGCTTTTTCAGATATTTGGCTCCCGGTCTGCTTTGACTTAATAAAAGGCTTGAATGTATATATATGCAGTCAAATATTTCAACACTATATTCTTCACCTATATCTTGCCATTATGTTGTTTATGCATGCCATACACTCCATTGCTACTACATGTATGTTGCAGTTCTCTTCTTTTCCTCTCCTCTTTTCTCTCTCTCCAAGCTCTCTATCCTCCTCTCCTCTTTGCCTATCCCTTTCTTCCTTTCTTCCTTTCTTCCATTTATAATGTATAATTGTACCTGTGTATTCGGGCATACCCATTACAAGCTTTGCTTATTGGGTTTCGCGCCTTCTTTCTTGTTATACAAGTTCTTTTATTATATTTATGTTTGTACTTATAAATTGTTTTGTTTGAACAGATGTCAAATATGTTGTCAAATTGAACGGAAGAAAATAAATGTTCTTTTGAATTGAATTGAATTGAATTTATTTTTGTTGAAACTCAGCATTTGAGAAAACTTCCAGGAATTTGGAAATTTACTTAAAGAGAGGTTTTGTAGTTTCTTGAGACATAATAACAGCAAAACAGAGGATATTTGAACTACTTTAAAACTTGGACAGGTTCAATACACTTCTGGAGGATATCAATCTAAAGTAGTTTTGCATGTTTGTTAGAGGGTCTGGAAAACAGGAAATGTAGAGCTACACGTAACTGGAATGTGTGAAACATGGGAGGATGAATGCAATACTGAGAATTAAATTAATAATTAAAAGTTAAGGACACAAGTAGCAAAAATAAAATGTTAAAGTATGTATAATGAGACTGACGGAAATTTAAAAAAAACTGGAAGAATGAGATTAGAACCATTAGACATTGTGTTAGAAGACTTGTCTTGATAAAAGCTTTTTTTCTTCACATGCCATGCAATCCAATCAATGATGCTACATGAAACCTAAATTTGACTTTTGAAAGTTCTAAAGATTGGCTTTTGAAAGTCCATCTCTAATCATTATTTATAACCGCAGTGGTACAATACATGCAGGTGTTAATTATTGTTTCAGGTTGTGAATGGTTAGTATTTTCTACTTTCTTGTATTTCAGTTGGAGCTTGAGAAGATCATCAGTGACACTATTCTAAAGAGAAGATATCAGCAGCAGGTCATGATCTTTGTGGTTGGATTTGAGGAAGTCACTGACCAGAGACTCAAGTTATTGAACCAGATCAATGATGTAAGTTGTTTGTACAGTGCATATATAGAAGTATAAAGGTATACCGTATTTGCCGGTAGATTGGGAGCCGAAACCAGCGCCTTAGACCGTGTGGCTATCCTTCAACCGATGCCCAAGCCTGCACTTTTATACATTGAAATGGATTGAAAACAGCGATTTGCGTGCTGGATACTTCTTATTTTACTTTTGCAATGCATTGGCACAAACTTTTATCAAGATCTATCGGCAGATGTTGTTTTTGGAAGATTATTTGCGTCTTTATATCAACAATGCAAGGTAAAATTGTCGGTGAGATGTGTGGAAATGTCCTGTTCCATAGTGGTATAGTTATTGTACCATTCGTAGTCCCATATGTGCAAATTTGTGCTGGTTTTGACTTGATTTTTAAAATATTTTTACTCTGTTGCCGAATATACGCCGCACCCTGACTTTTAGATTTTTTATCTCCCAAAAATACTGCGGCGTTTACGCCGGCAAATACGGTACCCAACTTTGGTAGCTTATATAAAGTAAGAAGTCGTGTGACCTTGAATTGTATTTCAAAGTTCAGAGTAATTAATACCCTGCCTAATGATACCATATTCATAATTGCTGCCACTGATGACTGAGCAGCAGCCATGTACAAAATAATTATTGTCAAAATCCTCTTTTACCAAGTTTGGGCTGAAGCAACATATGTAGGTCAAAGGTCATTATGCATTTGGTATTTTCTGTCAAAAACAATTGCTGAGATATTTACATTAATTTTAGGCATTTTAATAGAAAAGGTGTTAATGACAACACAAACTCAAGGAAATGCTTAATACAAGCTTAAGATATTCTCTTAAAGGTTTGTTTTTATGACACTTTCTTGGCTTCCTTCACACCACTTGTTGGTAAGACGCTTTGAGTCATTCAAAATGTATGTAGTTGAGACTTGTGAAATCCTTAAACATTATAACTCTACCCATTTTGGTATTGGATTCAGTTCTTTGGAACCTACATAAACAGTGTGGATGAAGAGGAATACAAACCTAAGGAGCCTGAAGTTGACCTGGAGGAGGTATCGGTTGCTGTGCAGGAAGCTCTGGAGACAGCATCAAGTGCCACACAGAAACTCTCTGATATCAACACAGAAATCATCTCATATGTGGAGAAAATGACTGGAGGCAAAGCTGCATCAAAGTAAGCCTTTATTATCTATAGACCTAATTGATGAGGTGCCTAGTATTGGCAAGATTGCAAGATTTTTTTAACCTTGATCATTCAAAAATTCAAAGAATAAATACAACGTAAGGTAGTATTTATACTACTGTTCTACTATATCACTGTTCTGTAAATATCATATTTTCCAGTTATCATTAGCACTCTTCGAAACCTTGTTATTGAAATCAATTGTGAACTCTACAGCTGTCAAGGATTACAGCTAGTGGCCATTTTAGATATACAGATCACAAAGTACCCACCCATTCATATTCCTAACACATTCACTGATTCCAATCTGTTGACCAATTGCATTTCAATATCCCCAAACAGCAGTCTACAGAGTGTGGGCGCAACAGTGATTTTACTGTGATTTTATGTAAAGGCAACCATTCACATGTTCACATGTACATATTGGCAGGGTGATAATTAGTCATATCATATGACATGTTCTTTCAATGATTTTTATCGATTAGAAATTTAAGTAGAGTCCTTATTCTTATGATACATATATACATGTTGAATCTTACTATATTCTTAACATCCTATGGCAAGAAATCAATCTGCTACCTTTGACCCAGGTGAAGTAAATTTTTACTTGGTTGGCAGACATCACATGAATACGTCAGTGTGCCTTGATATAATTGCTTTTAAGTATGAGAGATATATATATATAGATATTTTTTAAATAGGATCAATAAAAGAAAATATCAGTAAATTTTGGGATACCCCTTTTTTCCTTACATGGTTAATTTAAATAAGAAGAAGCAGGAGAACAATTAAATAGAGTCTGCATAATTTTGGGAGCAAATCTCTTGTAAAAGTCTTCAAACATTTGTTTGTATTCATCCTGTTTGATGTCAGTGCTTTGTACGACGAAAAGTGTTTTATAAACCAAACTATTTCTTTTATGATTTTTTACAGGAGTAAGAATAAGTTGGAAAAGGCTCTACAACAAGCCAAAGATGATATCATGAGTTTAACTGAGAAGCTACAGGGTGCTCAGGCAGGTAAGAATGCTGCTTCAGGCTTGCCATTCATTTATAAAAAACGTTTGCGGCTTTTTCGCGCCGGTATACCGAGCCATGTCTGAACCAGCCTTAAAGGATTAATCTGATTGTACATGTAATCTTAGGTCTTTTTCTCTCAGAATCAAACAAAACTTGAATCACTGAAAGATCAAGATTGCAAACAAATGTCTTCTGCCAATCAATTTTGGTATAAAACCTCCCAAAAATTCTCTTGAATAACCCCACTTCTGAAAGAACTACACTGGTTGCCAGTTTGCCAGAGAATCACATTCAAAATATTAATGATGGTTTTCGAAGCTCTTAATGGTCATGCTCCTAGTTATGTTACTAAATTGTTGAATATAAAGTTTCAAACTCAAGGTCATACATAACCTCTGTAGTACATAAGACACATTTATGTTGCAAATAATAATAATAATAATAATAATATTTAATTTCTATATAGCGCTTATTACAAATGTCTCTTAAGCGCTTTACAAATATACTATTACCCCGGTCATTGGATACAGTGCTTGCCCTCACACACTGTGTGCACAATCTGCACTCCCTGGGGAGTGCCAATGATGGTCGCATCCTACCGGGTACCCATTTAACACCTGGGTGGAGAGTAGCGAGTAGCAAGTGCAGGTTAATGTCTTGCTTTCTGGCAAAATAAGATATGTTGAAGCCATTTTCTCCCAAATACCCCCATATCAAACCAAAGTAACCCTCGGAGACTGCTCATTTCTTTGTGCTGCCCCTAAATTTTGGAATAGATTACCACTAGAAATAAGGAAAGCCTTATCACTAGAAAACTTTAAATCAAAACTGAAACTCACTTGTTCATGTAGTATGTATAGCACAGCAATTACGAGCTCTTGTAACTCAGTAGAATATATCAACATAGTTTAATATTGCACTTTACAAATGAATATATTATATTATATTACATAATGTTGGGGCAGTGAGCAAATTTACTTGATGGAAAAGAGCTAAAGAGTCCCAAATGCTTGTGTAACTGCTGATCTCCAGTAAGCAAGTGTACATATAAGTTGTACATTACGTGAATGTGAGTTCCAGTGAGTGTTCATTTTGTTGGTCCAAATAGCCCAGCTGCTTTCTGGTAAAATAAGATATTTTGAAGCCATTTTCTCCCAAATTGTAACTTAGCAGCACCCAAGACTGACTTAAGAAATTATTTTGTTATTCATTTTCTATCTATGTTGTTACTTTCTAAAGAAATTGAAGACAAGGAAGATCATATGACAAGACTTTACAAACAGATTGATATGAAGAGCATGGAAGTCTTGAAATACAAGAATGCAGCTGAACAAGCAAAGGTGAGTTATCTTTGCCGGTAGTTGGGTGGATCTGATGGAAGAAAAAGTGTAGGCAGTACATGTACATGTATAACTAGGCCAGAGTGACATTTTTGTTGATGAAACGTTAGGAAATATAAGTAAATTGTCTGAATAGCATAGAAGTCTTGAAATAAAATTAAAACTGCACAAGTAAAGATGAGTGACATGTGTGTATTCATGTATCTTTGTTTGTAGACGAAGACCGGGGTGGGTTTGATAAAAGGCTTCATTATCAGTTTTTAAAGTTTAACAAAAGTGCTTTACCGGTAATCATGATCAGAAGAAAGTCAACGTTGGTAACATAAGCATTACATGTACTTCAAGCTAAAATGCAGAAAAGTTAATTTCTTCACCGTTATTGTCACTCAGCCTCTCATGATTTTTAAACAGGTCTTGAGTAATGAGAGCAAGCAATAATCCGAAATGCTTGATGGATGTGTGGACTACAAATTAATACGTTCACAGCAAACATGAAATCTAATGTTCTTGTGTGTTCACTGCAGCTGCCATGAATGAAAGCATATTATAGCTGTGCCAATTAGATTAGAATATTTACATTTGAGTATGGAATATGTGCTTTTCATTTCCATTTGAACTAAATTAGAAAATATTGTCCACAGAATTGTCATTTCTAGTAAAACAGCATTTATTAAAATACAGTCTACTAAAAAGATGTCATTATTTAGGTTACCGGTAATCTAAAGAACCAACAATCTAAAGAACCAACAAATGAAAGAAGATAAAACCAAACATGCATAACAACAATTTTCAATGAGAAGTTGAACAAAAATATGCAAGTCTTTTCCTTATTTTTTTCTTCTGNGGGGAAATTTTTGATTTGTTTGTATTTTTTTATGGCAACAATCTTGATAATGAATAAAAATGTACCAGTTGCTGCTTCAACTGAACAAATACCGCTAATTTAAAAATAAATACAAACATACATGTTGCAGTTGAACGTTAACATTCTCACATAGGAATTGCTGTCTACGGCAGAGATGGGGTTCAAATATGAGAAGTTTAAACTGAAAGTTTAAGCTCTGAAAGGGTTTGGTATTTACTGCACCTTTTCTACCCTGCATTTAATAAAGCCATGTTTTCATTGACACAGAAAAAACTTGATCAAATCAGCGAGCTGCAGTTGGAGATTTCTGAGCGGGATGATGAGATAGAGAGACTAAACAAGGCCCTAGATGACAGCCAGCTGAGTTTGAAGCAGCTGGAAAACTCAAAAGAGAACAGCTTTGCCAGACTTAAAGCAGCAAATGATGAAGGGGAGGTAGGTATCCATCTCTGTCATTTCCTCCTATTTTTTTCTTGCTCTCCTTTTATCTTCCTTTCTCATTTCTACCCCCCCCCCTTCTCCCCTTTTTCTTTTCTTTTATCCTTTTCCTTATTTTGTATCTCTTTTTTTGAATATCTTTTCTCTTTGCTCTTAAACAAATCTTTTACTCTCTTTGCTTCTCTTCTCTTTATCTCTCACTATATTTCTCTGTGTCTTTATAAGTGAACTACCACACTTTGATGAATTACTCACTTGATTGATGTGTGCATCATGTGTTATGCTGCAATGTTCATATATATTTCTGTTAAATATGAATTTAAAAAAAGGAAAAAGAGATAAGAAATAGAGCAATTTTGTTTTAAAAATAAAATATTATAAAGTTTTGCAACAATAAAAAGAAATCTTCTCATGCATCTATTAATTTGAATGACACATTTTATGCTTGCCCTCATTTTTTGTTTCTATCACAAAGCTATCTTTTTATGCTCTTTTTCATCTGAGTGTCTGTGTGAGTTCCTAATTTGAACAGCACTTTGGATTGAATGGTGCTCCTTATAATATTAAAAAGCAGTCTGCATCCTATTAAGTAAGGATGTAAATGTTCAAAGTAATTCAGGTTTTTCATCAAGCTAGGGTCCCTGATTCCATCATGGGTATTTTGTATTGTAACAATTTAAATTATAATACAATACGATAACTGACTTGCGTCACGTTTACTTACTTGCGTCATGATTCTTGAAAGTTTGCTTGTTAGGATTCCTATATTTGTGTAATACCAGTACATGATTGTTCAAAGAAGATCTAGAAAAAAAGAAATGAAATATATAGGCTGGTTGGAGGAAACTTAATCAACGTCATGACGCATTAAAAAGAATTAACTTTATTTTCTGCTGAAGAGAGTTTGATATGCAAGCATATGACATTGGTTAATGTGAACACACACCATCACTGTGCCTCTTGATACAACATCTTCAAGTAAACCAACATGTCGGTCATGTGTCGTTGAGTTAAAATGCAGTTTTTGTATCACTTTCCTTTCTGAAAAACTAAATACATTGTCTATTAATTATCAATAAATTTCTCAGTACCAAATTCTGATTAGGGTCTATTTCTGAAGTCGCAAACTTATAACTCTTCATCATTGGTGGATGGGAATTACATTACACCCCATTCCTTCCCCCTTTCTATAAATGTGAAGGAGGGGGGGGGAACCAATCCTCAGAGGGTTGTACTTCTCTATGTTTCCTTAGAGTTTTCTTTTTTCTTGTGCATTGACTCCGACGATGTCTTAACCGACATTGTGGTTTACCTCAAGATGTTGTGCTTTTAGTTTTATCACTATGCTTTTTTGTCTTCTTTGATGCAATTTCTATCATTGTGATAATATGTATTTTTTCTTGGCAAAATATTCATGTGCACTTCTGTGGATCACCGGAAACGTCTTCGCTATGCAGAATAAAAATGTAAATGTGATTTCTGAAGCATCTTCTTTGATTAGACTAGATTGACAGGATTGCGGTGGAAACTCTCTCTTTGAACTATAAGATACTAACATTCTCTATTTTTCGCTAACAATAATTATTTGAAGTGGTGCATGTCAGTATAATGGTTTTGATTTATTTATGATATTGTTTTACCATGCTATGTTATGATGCATAACAATTTACATATTCCCGCCTGCTAGATCTCATGAAAGGCATTTATTGTAGTTAGAATCAGCAGGGGGGGGGGGGTGTAAAAAAGGAGTGGCAACTCTTGTAATTTATTCAAACGCATTCGTGAGTTTCTAAAGCGTAACAATGAGATGTGTAACATTCCACTTGGCTTTGAAGTTCCATGCTACGAGCTACACTTCCACTGCAGGGAATTTCGGAGGTCAGGCACCAGTTTCACATTTATTACAAAATATCAAATTACCGGCAAAATTTCAGTGTAAATTATAAAGTTTATATGGGGATTGTATTGGGAATAGTGCATCAAACAATTTTTCTAATTTAGTACTCCGCTCTTCCTATAATTTGTGTGCCAGAGTTGGTTAAAGAAAAATTAGATCCTGACAAAAAATCAATATTTTAGGATGATGCGCTAATTTGTTCATGTTTTAATGTCCCCCCCATTATTTAATCCATGATTTCAATCTTTGATAACTTTAAGTTTGCTAATGGTGTTTTCTGTATTTTGGCAGTTGAAAAAAAGTTAAAATTACACAAGTTTGTGTTCGCTTGTTCTACTCATTACACATTAAACACTGGATGTGAAATCATTGAAAGGGACAGGGAACAGTTGCTGGGATACCATTTTGTGATGTAGGAATTCTAAATACTGAAAGTTCATGCGCTCTTTTATCTCACCACCTGGTCGACAGTTGCAGATTATTGCATAACTGTTGGGCGGCTTGGAACATGGGGGTCAAAGGAAAGCAGCTTGATTACACTCCTTTCTTTCACCTTTTTGGAATCAGCTTTTTCAAAGAAAAACTCATCCTGTGATTTTATCTTTGATTATATAAGCTTTGAACTAGGAATCAAATTTAGAAAAGCCATATGCAACAGTATAATTCTTTCATGCTTGATGATAAGGATTTCTGAATTCTTTAAAAAGATGAAGTGCATTGGTACAGATGTATTTTACCTTATTCACATTCATTAGCTTGTAAAAACTGTGATAAGAATGATATGCTAGAGTGGGTGAAAGAAAAGGTTAGATTTAGCAATATATCTAGAAGTTTCTGTTTGTGACCTACTATACTGATAACATAAAAAATGTTTGAAGGAATGTTTGAAGAAAAGAAAAAAATATAGATAGATACTAATTTGCATGCAGCATGTACCTACATTTAGTTGTTTGATGCCGTGTTTTAATTTGCATGATGTTTTTATATGCATGATCAACTAACCATTTGAGGGGAAAATATGCCTTATGCATAGCATGTGTAGTTGTGATTAAAAAAAGAAAAATGTTAATAGCTCATTATACACGCATGCTTCATATCCCAGGTTGTGACATAATTTCTATTACTAATGCTTTGTACAATCATGACATTTTCAAATGTGATTGAAAGACTGATATGGAAAATGTGGTTTTTAGAGCCCATCTAAAGTGTTGGGAGTCCCAAATCTGCCAAAAATTTGATGGCAAAATTTCACTTAGATTATATCATATTTGTAAAAGAGGGTGTAATTAGTGCACAATTCTGTAAAGAATTCCCCCCCCCCTCATATTTTTAATTTTTTGTTTAATGTGCTTAAACGACACCCTCTTTCACATTATGATACAATTTAAGTGAAATTTTGCCATCAAATTTACCAGATTTACTTCAAATCCTTCATGAAGCACAACAATGTGTTTGTGATGTAACCATTAGTAAGGATAAATAGGTTTTGATCTTATTCTTTTAAATGTGAACCAACTATTATTGGGGGGCTTTGACAGAGCATGAACATTCCAATTTTGTTGTTATATCTATTTTCGTTCTATCATTTTATTTTATCTCCCTTTGATCCATTGTTAGAAAAAAGTATATCATACAATGACAGAATTTTTTATATACCTAACCACTACTTGGGGGAGGGGTTTTGTTTTAATAATATATTGAATGCCAATCCACAGAGAGCCATCTAGACACAGAGTTCGGCCAATTAGTTCCAGCTGGTTACAAGATAGCATATCTTCTTTTGTTTCGTGCTTGCCTAAGAAATCTGTATTCTCCACAGTGAGTTCATAATTCTGTTTAGTTGAAACATTTCTTACAAAGCGAGTCCTACAATTGTATGATTTTTTGAGGCTGCTTACATATCATTAATTAATAGAGTAACCATACAACATCCTTGAGTACATATTTCTGTTTATTTTGGGCAGGAACATAAGGATGGATTATCTCACATAGATATGAAGGGGCTTTGCCGTGGAGTATTTTGTATGTGAGAAGTAGAACTTTGAAGTCTATTCGTTTTTTGACAGGTAACAAGTGGATACGAAAGGGATGGGTGATATGTGCTCTGACCTTCGGGATTGCTCAATCATTCTAGCTACGGTATTCTGAATGCGTTGTAGTTTGTTGACTTCTGAGTCTGGGAGGCGACTGAGTAGAGAGTTGCATGAGTCCAGTCGTGAAATGACGAATGCATGGACGAGTTTCTTCCTTGTTTTAGTGTCAAGGTGATTTTTGCTGATGGCAGCCATGGAAGATCTGCAGATGTTCTTAAGTTGGGTTTTCATCGTAAGTTGGTGGTCAATGCTAACTCCCAAATTTCTTGCCTCTGCTGATGCCCGGCGGGTGCTGATGCCGCTATGTTGGTGTCCCCTACCATCAGGGTAACGCTGGGATTGGGCTGATTAAGATTCTTGATGAGAAATGAGTAACCTCTGTTTTCTTATCGTTTATGGCAAGTTGGATTTCGAACAGCCCAACTTCTAATGTCCTTAATGCATGCGTTATAAAGCATATAAGTAAAATGAAACAGTTTGTGATCAACATTTTAATGCTAAAAAGGAAATTAATTAAACAAATTTGACCAATAATGAAGAATATCATGATAAAATTCATGTATTTATTTCCCCTTAGGTCCAAGGAAGCTTTATTAATTCCCTCAAGTCTGACTACATCCCCTTTAGCCCTTCTATGTGTTATGTGCCTACTACTTTTTGTATAAGTTCTTTGAAAGAAGAAGAAAAATCATCCATGCTCATTGTTGGAAGTGAGTGCACGGGCGCCCTCTTTTGTTTAAGAAGTTAAAAACAAAATTTGGCCGGATACTGCCTTTTACTTACTTTACTGTTACTTCCTTTTTGTTCTTATCCCTCTCTTTTTTTTCATTTTCCCTTTTTCCTTTCTCTCCCTTTCTCTTTGTATTTTTTTTAATGTAACTTTAACTGTATTCTTCTTCATTATTTTACTTTCTGTTCTCTCTTTCATTTTCCTTCAATCCTAATTTCCTCTTTATTTTCTCTTTTCTATAGCATTTCTCTCTCATTTCTTTCTATTCTCTCCCACTATTTCCCTCTCTTTTTATGCTGTTCTTCTTTCTCATATATCCTTTCTTTTTTCTTGCTCCCATTCCTCTCTAAGTTTCTCCCCATATATTTTTTTAATATTTTTTATTTTGGTCTCTTTCATTTTATTTCTGTAACTCTTTTTCTCCTTTTTGCTTTCTTCATCTTTATCTGTTTCTCTTACTACTTTTGTTTCTCTTTCATGTTTTCTATCAGTTTTATCTTCCACGTGTATATCAACAAGTCATTTGACAATAATTGAACCAAGTATAACATAATCAAGGATAGTGCAAAGAAAATAGTTGAGGGGATTTCTAGGCAATCCATTGTGTATGAAACCTGTCAGTCAGTGACTGAAAATAGTGGACAAATTCAACTGATTTTCTAATGTTCTTGGAAAAAAAAGGTGATATTTAAAAAGAATTTTACATCAACCTTAATTTCCATGGGTAGATTATCATATTGAGTGTATCTAGACATGTATATCTTCTTTCTTGCCAATCACAAATTAGAAGACTGCACACACATTTAAATAAAACAATAATACCTTTTATTGACAGAAAATAAAACTCTGGCATAACTATAAAAAAATTCACTGAATCAATTTTGATAAAAGCTGAGTAAAATTTAAAGCCTGGTAATGATAACACTTGCAGGAAAGATTGATCTAATTTACACATTCATGAACAGTACTGTCATTTGTGTTATATGGTAATTTCAGTAGTGTGCAAATGTATGTTCTTTTGCATGGTTATGTTCCTTTTCTTGAATAATTGGTTATCCAATGATTTTCTTATATTAGTTTGTGACTAGTGATTCAGAATGACTTTTCGACATGAACCTCCAAATACAGAATTTTTACAAGAGCTCACGATTAACTTTAAGCAGTGACCCCCGGGGGGTATCATATTTGGTCTGGACGGGTGTGTGCCACTCATGCTTCGAAAACCCTACCCATTTATAAGTGTCATTTGGGGGACTTTTGTCGAAGTAAAGCCATTTTCAAAATTTTGAAAAAAAAAAAAATAAGGGATTTTTGTGTGAAAAAGTGACCCATTAGAGCGGCACACCCCTGTATGTCTTAATGTGTGAGTACCGTACCCCCCCCCCCCACCGGCCTCAACCACTTTCAAACTTTGACTAGCTGATGATCAATTGTTCCATGGTAGTAGAACCATGGAGATGATATTGATTTGAGTGTCCCTCCAGGCTCTGTTTGGCTCTCCCTCCCTCCCACTAAGCTAGCCCTCTTCCTTAGCCATTGTTATTGATGGGGGTTCCATTGAAATGTTGGCTCTGAACAATAGCTGAAAGGTAGCAGCTACATGATGTGGAGTCAATGATTTGTAGACTGAAAGAATAGATAGTCAAATAGAAAGACGAGAGGGAGAAATATTGATCTTTTACGCTGCTTCTCCTTGCCAAAATATAATGCAAACCTCTTTATCATGTTGTTGAACAAGCTTTGCAGCAGTTTACAAGACAAGCGAATAATAGCGAGAAAACTCCACTAACAAACTGCAATTATTTGTGATCACAAATTCGCAGCAATCATGATATTTCTTCATGCAAATTGACTTGAAACTTGGATTAAGTGAATCAAATACTAGTAGAGGATAATCTGCATGAACCTTGGTAAATAGAAGTTGTTTTCTTCATTGCAGTGAATATTTTGGTATGTTGGATGAACTTAATTTAGTGACTGTACAGGCAGCTATAGAAATTAATTGAAATGAGTACTCCTGTTTTTTTTTTGCAACGTCTTTTTCAGATAAAGATGTAAAATTAAAAAGTCCCTTTTTCCCTCTCTCTTTTAACAAAGGGAAACCATGATGTATTGAAGAGAGAACAAGAAAAATAAGCAAATATCTCCTAAAAGGAATGCTACAGTAACATGTAGAATAGAACTACATGTTTCAAGCCACAATCATGAATGCAATTAAAGTAAAATCCTACCTTAACTGACATTTGCTCTTAAAAAAAGCGGAACAATCAGAGAAGCAGACTTATGAAATTGTTGATCAAATTTGACCACAAATACTAAATAAAGTTATGAATTTTTGAAAGTTGTCATCAATATGTATTAGCTCTTTAAATTGGCTGAATCAGTAATGCAGGACAATTATCATTCCCATTTTTTTCCAGCACACAAAATAAATATGAATATGATTGTATGAACCAGGAAGGTCTTAGAGGACCTGTGATTATATGTTATCCCTAATATATTTTGAGTAGATTCACTAGGGATAAGGCATTTAGGGGTAAGACAGAAATTTATAGTAATTTTGTACCCAACAAACAGGAGGGTTGTCCATGTTACATCACAACCCACTGACTAACTTTCCAATTTGAGATTAGCATTTATTTAGTGATCTCATATTTCAAACCTTCATAATTCTCTTTTAATTGGTTTCATTTAATTTAAGCTTTCGCCATTCTATGTCTCTTATTTGTCTGCTTTCATACAACTGTAATAAAGGTTGCATTGCCTTTAAGTCTTTAAGTGAGCTGGGGATGGCAAATTTAATTGAATTTTTGATTAACTCTTTGCTGTGTAAGTTTTTAAATAAATCTTCTTTCAATTTTTCAAATCTTAATAGAAAAAATGGTGTTGAATGACATGTAATGATTTCTTTACTTACATGTAGTATAATTCATACATACATGTATCAACTGTTTGAAGCCAGAAGGGCATTTAGTCTTAACACCCTTCTGGCTTTCAACATACAATGTAATCAGTTGTTAATATATATGTTTTCTCTATATTTCTACACCAAGTTCATAACTTTTCAGTGTTAATGGTGTCATGAGAAATATATCAATTATTCCTGTTCCTGTTTGTTCCTTATTATGCAGCTAACTATTGAGAAGTTACAAAGGAAGATTCAAGCTCTAAATGTTCAACAAGGAGACTCTTGGAATGGTAAGCAAACATAACTCAGCTAATAATTATCACCACCCCAAGAAGAAATGAAATGATGGGTAGACATGACTTCATGAATGTACGAGTATGACAATTCATTTTCATATTATGCATAACTATAAATGAGAACTTCGGACCAGATTTTTAATATGAGCAAGCTAGTTTTTGCCATATTCAATGCTTTTTATTCTTCATCTACTATTCGCAATACGCAATACAATTATTCTTTATACCGTTACAACCTTTATACAAGTTTTACATTAAGTCATCATAAATCTTTTATCATGTCATCTGTTTGGAGCCAGAAGGATGTTAATAAACTTCATATACATGTACATATACTAAAACACAGAGTTAACACCATTCTGGTTCTTAACAATGAAAGATGTGTTTATCATCATGTTCACCCTTAGAGTCTTTCCTATCTTCAACAGTTTAGTTATGTTAAGTATACAAGTTGTTTGAAGATTGATAGGCTTACATACTTGTATGCTACTCTGTATATGAGACACAGCTGTTGCTTGCATTATCTCAACTGGAAGATGGTCAATATTGATGATCTGCATCAAAATCAATAAAGTCGAAAGAGCGTGATATGATTCTTGTCATTACCTCCAGTTGTGCCAAGTATTTCTAAAATATATACAAATATATACTGGTATTACCATTAATATGAGTTGAGCATGTTCTGCAAAATAGTTTAGATACCTCCAAACTCCCCAAAATATTTTACTACCCTTCCGTGAACAATAACGACAATTTCCAGTATCTTAATTTGTATTGTCTCTCTATTCATAGGATTAGTCAAGAACTACATGTACGTTTGTAACCAAAAAAAAAAAGAGATTATCTGACAAGAAATAATGACAAATTGATAAATTGATTATCCCACAAGTTGAAGAATGTGCATATTGTTCATGAAGCCTGTTTTTATTGTTTCGTGTGACATTCAACATCCTGTTTTCCGAAGGATATTGAAATATAATTACGAAGACTTTCAAAAACTTAGCTCAAGGGCAACTCAGATATGTTTGTGTGTTGCCTTTCAAAATCCTCATTGGATAACATACATGTAGTTTGTTATTGCAAGGTGATGCACAGAGCTGTTGAGATTGATTTTTAGATGATGAACATTTATTTGAAAAACTGTTTTCAGATTGTGTTCCAATAAGACATTGTCTCGTATTCTAATGTAATGTGATTTGAAATCGATAGTATATGATTTGATGTGAGTTAACAATATTTTGATATTTTCATGTGACATTGAACATCCTGTCTTCGGAAGGATATCGAAATATGATTACGAGGACTTTCAAAAATATAGCTTAAATAAGGAAAATTCAGATATGTTCTTGTGTTGGCTTTCAAAATCCTTTTTGGATAATACATGTAATTTGTCATTGCAAGATGATGCACAGATCCGTTGAAATTGATTTTAGATGATTAAATTTTATTTGGAAAAATGTTTTCAGATTGTGTTCCAATAAAACACTGTCTCTTATTCTAATTTAATGTTATTTGAAATCGATAGTACAATGTATATAATTTGGTATGAGTAAACAATATTTGATAATGATTAAAGGCAGTTTTTAATTCCAAACCGGAAACAATTTTGTATTAGTAAACCATTGAAAGGCTTATCAGGCATAATCTTTAATCTGCAAATAGCTTAATTTTAATGGGAGAAACTTTTCCAATTAAGTCACGGTCTAATAAACTTTCGCAAATTAAAGATTCACATACTCTAGTAATTTTAAGTAAAAGAAATTCATGAATTTTGTATTATTTGTCAAAATTTTTGCAACTTTCGGCAACATGTTTTTCAAATTTTTCTGTTTTCACCCAATTTTTGGAAAGGTTGGGATTTTAAAAAATATCTGAAAAAGGGAAAATAGTTGCTTATTTATTGTTTTTTTCCAGTGCTAAGTAAATGGCCACAGTAGTGGAATTTGTGTGTACCGGTAATCTCAGAATGGCCATAGAAAAGGGGGGTATCACTAAAAAAAACACGGATGTACATGTAATTTGTCTTGGAAAATCAATATTTTTCTGTATATTTTAGACATATTTCAAGGTTATTCAATGAGGTTTGAGCCAGTGAATGAATGATCAATATTTAATATCATTATTATTGTCAATATGCATCATGAGTGTAAGACAGAAATAACCGTCTGATTTGGGTTATTTCTTTAATAAAACCGACATTTGTTGACATTCCCCAATAACAGACGGTAACCCTGAGATCTCGTACCGTGTGGGTAGTTAGAGCAAGTGATGAACATCTTTTCATTCACGACATTTTCTCCCCGATTTTCTTTATTTCGATCTAATTTTCTGATTTCTAAATCAGATGTGTATGTCATTTGTCCTAATTACAGTTATCAAAATTTGATAACTTAATATTGAATGCATAATTTACGGACTTAATTATATGAATTATCCAATTCGTATCTCAGAACTGTGAAACAGTACATTCATGCACTCGAACACATATAATAGCTATATGACCCGGTGGCTGATATATTTCCGGGTCAACCTACCAAAACATAGCCAATGGCCAATCAGAGCACTCGTTTCGTGGGAGTTCGTTGGTCAAGCCGGGCTGACTCGTACATAGCTATGGTAGCTATTGGACGTTCGAAAGAAAAAAATTAATATTCATCAACTAAAACCAAGACGGATAATGTTGACGATGAGAATTTCTCGAATTAATCATTAATTTAGGATCTAAATGAGCAATTAGCTATTGTAAGTCAAATAATAAAGCTATATATATATATATATATGTTATTTTTAATTTTTAGTATATTTATTGTAATATTGCAGCAGTTATGAGGATGTAAAGAGTGAAAATCTTGTTGCATATCTCATTGATTGCGGTCCGGTCGAACCGAACTATTTGTTCCGTAAAGTCCCGATAGGCCAAACTTCAGTCTCTATAATCGGAGGTCTAGTGGAGCCAGACGTAGTTTCAGTGACGATTAGAGAGACTGAAGTTTTCGGTCTACATGAGTGCCAAACTACTTATAATCTTGGAAGATATAGATTATAGGAATTATTTGAAGATACTAAAGATGGACTAGCTCATGATCAAACAGTGTTCTGAAATTGAGACATAACTTTATCTTTATCTCATCAGGAAAATGAACAACAAGGGAAAGCATATTGAACGAAAGGGTTCTCATATCTGATAGACAAGCAGCAATTTGCTCTTAGAATGACACTTATTTTAGTCAAGTGTGACGATGATTTAGACCATATTGGATTTGGGTTCGAATGGATTTTTCATTATCCAACTTTGGCGTTAATAGTTTTCGATGGGAACAAACTTCAGTGATAGTAGCGTACATGTACGTGATGGTGTTTCAGGCAGAAAACCATCTACATGTGTACCATTCCTAGTCTAAACACATTGTTTGTCACTTCAGTTCTCCAGTCCGCTTTGGCCCCCACAGCACCATAAAATTACAGATTATCAGTGAGTGCTATTTAATGAACCCGAGGGCTGAAAAATCAAGTCCAAAGAACCGTCAAATGAAGCCAAATTTAATCAATTATGACTTGTAATGATCACTCATGTAATCAAGTCATCACGTTTTTAATACTTTGATAAGAAAGGTGGGACAGACTTAGTATTAAGAATACATCAGAGGCTGTGTGGTGACTGACTGAAAACTTGACATATAATTCTGCTTCAAATGTTATACAGTCATTTTACATTGCTAAACATGAAACTTGATTTACAATGTAATACAAGTCTGATAGGGGGGGGGGGGA
>BEXV01000629.1:135640-159023 GCA_003118195.1 Hemicentrotus pulcherrimus | reverse complement strand
CTCTCTCAAGTTATGTTGCTCTTGCTTCTTAACTTTTGTTTTTGTCTCCCTCTATTCATTCTTGTATTTCAAGTTTTACATTTTTTGCTTATGAAAAGAAAGTAACACTGCTTGTAAACTTTTGCCAATTGATTGTTAATTCCTGAGTGCCTTTAAACAACAAATATTGAGAGTCAAAAATATTCTTCAGAAATTAGTATATTTACATTTATTTACAGGAACACAAGCCTATTAATGCAATCTTACTTAGATAGTAGTAATGAATCGTGAAAAAAATGTGTTGCAATTGAGTAGTATTAATTTAGATTTACTATAGACATTTGTCATCTGTTTTGCTTGTAAAAGAAGGTATTAATATTGTAATAAAGGAAAAATATGTACAGTGTACATAATCAAGCATATGTGTATTCATTATATGAATTTATTAATATCCCAGTCTTGCCGAGTGGTTGACTTAAAACCAAGTGATATCTTGGTCATTTCATAGAATTATGTCATTTTTTTGTTTGGTCTATTGTTGGTTTGGTGTTAGTCTCACATGTGTGACTTCACTTAGGTAATTTTCTCATTCCTAATAAAAAAATTACCGAGCAGAAGAAGCCAGTTTCACGTTCAACTCAAAAGACTCCGCAACGAAAGTTACTTCCAAAGCATGCTAAGAAACCAAACAACCAGCGGCAGCGGGCGGGTACTCATCCTAAACCTAAGGAACAACCCCAACTGAAACGCCCAATGACACCTGCTAATAGCACTGACACAATCAATAACGATGAAGATGAAGCTATTGAAGAGCTCAATTTTGAGGATGGTGATGAATACGATGAAGATAACATTGATGGTACAGAATTAGCCAATCAGTTTGAAAAGCTCTTGGCCTCTGGCTTGGTAAGAGTTGCCATAATATATACATTTTGGTTAACAATCACTCCAGTTAGCATGTCCTACCAGTGGTGATGGAACTTTATTGCTTTGATTTATGACTACTATTGACATTAAAGAACATTGTTAACTTATTAACGGGTATCGCATGTTGGTATATGTAACAAGAGGAATCAAGATTTGGTGTTTGTGTGATAGACATTATCTAACATGCTTTCATTATCCTACTCATCTTATGCTTGATAATCTGACTTATGTTTCCATCTGCTTTCATTCAGAGATGATCATCTTGATAGCATTAATTTTTTATCTTGCAATTACAATGGTGTTTTGATGCAAGCCAAATTAAGATATCCAGTACCCCAAAATCAATTTGGAGAAAAAACATCTGGAATTAATAGGCAAAATACCTCTGGTTATATCTACAATACCAAGACAAATGTTAAATCCAATGTGGGAATAGATACATAATTCTGTCAAGATGATGCTTATATTATAAGAATGCATGCTGACTTTGAAATCTAACTGTTTTCAGGACTTGGTATCTACACATTGGAGAGAGGACCTAACGAAGCCACATGGACACATGTTTTGATGACTTTTTTCTTCTTTTCTTCAACAGAATGATAATAATAATTGCCTTTTTAAAACAGATTGATAAATCACCTGCTCCATTTAACCTCATAAAGCACAGTATATTAACCTACATTTTTTTCCTCATATGAAATACTGGTACATAAGAGAACTGTTGAATTGATGTTTTTAATCAGGAATGCCATCATTACTTTTGTGTGTTGCTTACAGACATTTATTCTAAGGCAGGACCATAAAGGAACATCACAGTGACTACAATGTAAAGAAGTTCTTTCATATATATGTATTTGAAAAGTACAATTTCACGTTAAAGAAATATACATTCACATACAAGCACATGTATTTGTTTACCAAGTGTAAATTAGATACTGCATAGGAAGTGAATTTCAGATTTCCACATTCACAAAAGAAGCTCACCCTTTAGTCAAAGTTTTAATGAAAGCTTAAAATATGTTTGATATTCTTTTTATTAAAAAAAAATCATGCTGCACTTTCTCACCTTTAAAGTGAATTAGCATATTAATTGATTTAAATTTTTTTAAATAATTTTTTTACTGGTATCAAGTTGAAATACCAGCCGTTAACTCATTACAATTATTCCCACTTTTTATTTGTTATTTTGGGGGAGGAGGGGGCAGTTAGGATTTTTCTGTTCAGTTTTTGCCTAACTTGATATTTTGCTAGGTATTTTTCTTACTTCTCATTTCAGTTGTGTACTTATTTCAAAAGTTCATTGATAAGGGTTTTTATAAACCATTTTTTAAATGTAATTTTGTGTAAATGTTCACATTTAACATTTCAAGCTTTTTGGAGAAAATTGTATATATGCTTGCTACATGTATTGTTACATTTTGCTAATGTGTGTACTCACCACTAAACTTGTGTGTTGTGCAAATATTAATGTGCTTCATCAAAGATTTCTTCATGTTCTTGGTGCACCTTCTGACGTTTTAGACACCAGCAAAGTATTTCCATACACCATCCTTGCCCTGAATTTTACAATGGAATTGAATCTGATATATACTTGCTGGTTACAAAGAATCTACTTTTTCCCGTTTTTATTTTGAAACAAGAAAAGTAATTATGCTTAAATTACAGTCCATCAAATTTAGTTTTATTTATTTTTACTTCCTACATTTTACCCCTTTTTTCTGTTGAAATCTTGATGCTAGTCAGCAAATAATGCTATGTGTGTAGAAAATAGTCTAAATTTTTTACATGTTGTTGCATGTTTACACGTAAATGTACTTGTATTGCAAAGTCATAATAATTTAGTTGTCAAATTTGTGTATGTATTAATTGTTTACATGGCTTGTCTGGGAACGGTGTGTAATACATGTAAATGCTGTATAACCCATGCAAATAGTTATTGTTTATTTTAATAGAGATAGAACAGAAAAGTAAATTTTAATGTGTTTTTAAATTTTGTAATTCTGCCATTAATATACATGTATCAATGGCTTCACAAATAGAAATCATTAGTGCATTGCTGTAAAAACACAAATAGAGATATCAAATCATGATTCATTGCTACTGGAGGAGCTACAGTTTGTAGTTATATTAACATTTTTATACATAGAAGAGGGTAAAAATAGCATAAAACATAAGATATCTGAATGGTTGACTTCTACACGATATTCTACAGTATTTAGAGTAACTCTTAGCCACATCAATTGTAAACAAAATTTTCATTTTTTTTTTCACCCATTGTCAATTTAAAAGGTAAGTTAAAATTAGTTGATCGGGAAGAGTAGGGGATTTTAAGACGTAAAGCTTAAATGAAGAATCATTGATATCTATTTTCAAAAACTCCATTAAAAGAGATTTAGAAGGGTATAATAAAGACAAAAATTTAATGGAATAACATTTTTATTCTTGTACAATATACTTATATGATGTACTTGTACCACATACTCTCTATTAGGAGGGAGAGGATGAGATAGAGCGCCCTCTATCAGCCAGCAGCCATCACAGCCAGCAGTCTCTGTACGAGAAGTTCCGTGCCCAGCTGGAGCAGCGCAAGCAGGAGATAGTGGACCGTAGGTCAAGAGCCACCTCCATGCATGGTTCACTGCTCAGTGCTAAGAGTGGCAGCTACAGGGATCAAGCCCCCAGTAGGGACTCAGCCATCATGACTCCGCAAGGGGATGTACCATTCCCTGATGAAGGTTAGTGGATGTAGTTATAGAAGTAAAAAATGTAGCATATAGAATGAAGAATGCATTTGATAAATACTGGTAACCTATTCATAAAGAAAAACAGCATGTAACCTAATGATATTGTTTCAAATTAATGTTGCCTTTTAATTTCTGCTGTCATGAGTATATTCCCTTCAGTTCACTCTTTACATCATGTACAGTGTTCAAATTTAGGGAAGCCATTTATCATATTCCTTATATTTGAGAAATTTGCTAGTTTGGAAAAGCTTTTCATATATGATTAGAGATGTTCATATCACCTTTTCAAATCTAATGTTTAATCTGCCCCTCTACCTTTCCATGCTTACAACAATATGGATTCATCATGACCGATTGGGATATCAATTAACAATAAAATAGAATATGATGACCCAGGTGTGGTCCAAAAATCTTCAGCCGAGAGCTCGGTACGTCCCCAGCAGAGTGCTTCTGTTAGCCATCATGATCAAATGAGCCAGGCGAGGTTAAGTACAGCAGGGTACCAGGGACGTGTCAGCTCGCATCTTGTGAGTAGAGCGCCCTCTGTGTCTGAGAGTGGTGTCTCCATGCTGGGGACGGACGACGAAGGGGGTTACTCTGCGGATGAGGAAGAAGCAGCAGGTGGATTGTTGCCTAGATTTATAGCCACAGCTACTAGCGCTAAACTCTTTGATGGTATGATGAGAGTGCTGTCACACATCAGCACACTAACCTGTTGATTGCACCTGAATTTGCTGTGGATAATACACAAATATATAATACCTTGTGTAGAATTTGTCCAGCTGTGCATAAATTTGTTAATATTAGCAGTTTTGTGAACAGAGTGTCCTTAATTTACAATCTAACCCTAACATCAGACAATTGGAAGAAGCGTAATGATTCATTAAACCCATAACAGTCTTGACAAGAAAGTAATTTGAAAGATAACTTTTTTTGTTACCAATTGGACACCTGGGGGGGATGGGGGCACTCACAAATTAGGAGATATGGGGGTGTGCTAGCCTAATGGGTAACTTTTTCACAAAAAATCCCTAATCAAGGGGATTTAATTTGGTTTTAGTTGTTTTATGTTAAGATTACTTTGATCTGCACCTTATCGCTTTTTGATCCAACTCATTGAAAATATGTGTGTTTGCTGTGATTAGTATCTTGTTTACAAGAACCTTACATGTATTTATGAGCTTGTATGTTAAATATTCATTGAAATTGTCTTCATCTATACAAATAAATTAGCTGTAGTGGTAAGACTTCATTATCTTAATGTAAAAGGTCAATTGTAATAATCTGTTTATTTCAATGTCACATGTATTTTCACCATGTGTAGTAGTTTTAGCTATTAAATGTATGCGATTGTATACCGGTAGTCTTAGGTGACTTTGAAATTTGTTTTGTTTTTTAAATTTGTTTGTGCAGCAATTGCATTCTTTGTCTTAAATGTTTAGAACAACATTTTATGACACTGTTGAACTGGAAACTTTTGTGTCCATGATATATAACTTTTGGAAATTTTATGACAGGTTGATATTTATAAAAGTTTTATCCATGAAATGATTGATGAATGATATGGCCTACACAATTTTTAGCCACAAAGAGGACGTCCTTGACAAATTGCATAACTTGGTTTCATGTCATGAATGTGTCTGATTTGTAGTACAAATCCCAAGGACAATATTATTGACTACCTTACATTCCTAGTAGTTCTTTGCCTATTGGGACTGGCTTGCTCCTGTTTTGAGCCTCTGAGAATGTAAAAACATAAGTAGTCGATGGTTAAATACTGGGCATGGGATAGCTCTGGATGAAAGCCATTTGAAATGCAAAATTTAAATGATGTTCTCTAAAACAATTTAATTTAATAAAATCCAAAAAAGAGAATGCATGTGAGCAGTTCAATTTCTAATAGTATCAACGGAAACAGTTCTGTCTACAGTGGAGGAAATCTATTCACATGTTTTTTAATCATTCAGTGTGTCATGTTGTGACTGTATAGTCCATTTTGTGTTATAATTCCATTTTTTTTTTCCTTTTTCTATTTTTCAGTTGATAAGTTGGATATGACTACCTCTCCCGTTGCATATTCTTCTAGGTGAATATATCTTCTTTTACATTTTTTCTAAATACCTTTCTTTATTATAAAGTCAACCAGCAACAGTTTAACAACACTTTTGCTAATGAAGATGATCGTTAGTAATTGCGGATGGCACATTTATTTCAATATAGTTTTGGAGTACAATGTATATCTGTGCAAAGTGTTTAAAAAATCAATCAGAGATCAATGGCAAATAATAGAAATATAGATATCATTTCCTGTTCGGAATCTGGGTGCTTTTTTAGTCGGGATATCAACATTATTTGAAATTCATGCTATTATACCTAGATTTATCATTTATTTTCACTATACCATAAACAGATAATCATTGAATGTGCAGCTGATTATCCAGTTGTCACTCTCTTATATTCATTGTCTTGATATAAATTCATGTCACTATTCCATATCCATGTCCTCTTATCCTGATATCTTACAATGAACAGGCAATCCATAGAATCAATAGCCGATCATCCAGTTGTACAGGAATACCTCAAAACCTATCAACACGTCACAGACTTCAAGGAAAATGTCATGAAGCTTGTCTATGACAAAGGTAAGAATAGAAGAAGTGTTAGAGCATATTCATTATTAATACTATGACAGTGGATACCCAGCCTACTACTTGCAATAATCCAGTATCTGGGCTAGCTATGGTATGTCATTTTCATTTCATCCTCAAATCTTTCACTTGGCCGTTGACTAATGGCTCTTTGTTGCATCACTCCAATAAGTCATCTGTTGTATCAAGAGATTTAAAAAAAAATGCCTTATCTACCTGAAACTCTCTACTCTATTAAAGATACTAACAAATTATTGTACTTAAAATCTTGACAAAAGTATGAAGAGATTTTGTTTTGTTTTCTTGTTTCAGAATTTGGAGCAGCACTGGAACAGTTAGCTGAAATGAAGACGCTACAGTTCGACCGTGAGAGCAATGTGCAAAGCCAAGTATCACACATGACATATAATGTAGAAACCTGTAAGTATACCATATAGTCAGATGTCATTGTAACTACCTGATCTAGTTTAGTATTTCTATATCAGTCATGAATTCAAATATAAAACAAATATAATCTGATGTTTATAGGGGAAAAGTAAAAGTTATTACTGTTACCTTATTGAGTGTTTGAGCTATCATCTGAAGAAAAAAAAATTGAAACACAATTTGTTTTCACTGGAAAGAAAATCCATTAAAGTATGTTTATTTCATTAAATCATTAATCCCTAGCTTTAAAGGTATTTATTCTACAAATGTCAATTTTCTTGTTTGCTTGTGTTTTCCCTTCATTTTCAAGTATATTAATGGAATATTTTTTGGTATACCTGAAGGCTTCAACAAAATTCATTTCATTACCGGTAGTCATTATCAGTAAGATGTATTCATGTCTGCCAGTCCCACTAATTCCTGTAATGATGTCTATTCTTCCTCTTTCTAGTCCTGAAGGAAATCATCTCTATCTTTGGAACTGTCATGACCACACCTGAACCAGTAAGTATTTCATTCAGAGTTTGTTGAAAATGATTCCTTTCCTTTGCTCTTTAAAGGTACTCCTAATGTTAAAGCTTCATGTAAGGCATGATTTTCCACTTCAATTCAGATTATGGCTGTGGAATAAATATATTTTGTTGATTGATAGATATATTTATTCCTCAATTGTAATGAATTTATAGAGATTAAAAAAAAATATTTCCAGTGTTTCTTGTGAGATTGTACAAATAAACAAATTTTATTGAGAAATAACATACCACAAAAGTGGTATTCTGTAGCTGTTGCAGTAAGGCTTAGTTGATAAATAATGGTCTTGAATGTGGGGCTCACTACGTTTGAGATAAAATACTAAAGGTAATGCAACCAACCATCAACTCATACATTCATTTCAACCTTTGTACTTATAGGAAGCGGCAGTGTCGTCCTTAATGATATCCAGAGCTGATACAGGCAAGTCTAGATTTGGAGGTCTAGGGTTCCAGCTCCTTCCTACAGACGCAATCCAGGAGGGCATCCCGGTGGGCCTGGAGAGGGAGATGACCGATATGACCTTCCAGTCCAGTGAGAGGGCCAAGGAGATACAGGAAAATTATGACCGGCTGTGAGTAAACTTTGCTTTAGTAGTTAGCTCTGCAAAATGTAGTGGTAAATAAAGAAGCCTTTCAAAGCACAGATTACATAGTTTGTTGATAATCAACTTTTTTTTGCATAGAGGAAGAACCATACCATTAAAGCTAGTATATTAATTACTACTTGGGTTGAGAGTGTTGAGATCTAGAGGGATAAATTGGGGTAAAACATATTGTCCAAGGGTTGTAATCCCTAATGGAAGGAATCGAACTAAGGATTATATTGCATAGACGATTGTTTTCTTATCTTGAAATTTGCAGGAAACAAGAGGCCAGCAAACAGCAGATGGACTATGAAGACAAGCTCAAGTAAGTACATGAAGCTATTATGCTGTAAATGTAGAGTAAATTTGTTAATCTTAATTTTTGTGGATCTGATTTTTTTTAAATAGTAATGATCTGCATAAAATTTTCCAGTGGATCTCCAGGAAAAAAATTAGGGGGAAAAAGAATAAGATGAAGGAAACAAAGTGATTGTGAAAAAGCAATAAGCCTAGATAATGGATTTTAATGTTAAACATACGGTGTATTGTCTTATCCTAAAGAGAAATTGTGTAACATATAATGTGTAATTTGGCAGTCACTTGGGCTCTATCTGAACATTTTAGCTGGCAATCAGATGACTGAATAGTATGCTGTAAGTCTCTAAAATGAAACTAATACATAGGTATGATTGATTCATTTGTCTTTGAATCAACTCTAAGTTAATGCTACATGGATTGGAAGGGGCTATTACAATGAGGCAGACATTAGTCCCAACCATCTTGTAGAAGAATCTGTTATAATGAATGTGTGACAGGAGGAGTAATACACTCTTTGGTTGTGGCCAAGTTGTGGAACAGTCTACCCACCACATTGAAGACTGCGGCATCTGTGGACCAGTTCAAGAAACTTTGATGGACCACTTATTTTGTTAGGCAACATGGATATATTGTATTGGCTCTTCTAGTCTTCTTGGAGGGTTTTATTACACTTGTAGTTTAAGGGGCTGTAATACTTCTTAAAGGGCAAGTCAACTCCAAAAATAACGGATTTTGCTCAATTTTTTTTGTGATTGGCTTGTCAGATTTGTCTGCTTCTATTGAAAGTAAGTTATTTTTGGCGTGGACTTGGACTTTAACGGAGCAAACTGTGACACCTTTTATAACTGCAAGAAAGAGGCACTTAACCAATTACGATGGGATGGGATGCATTTTGAAATACAATTGTAATTAACAGTCCAATGTATTTATTTGTGTGTATATAGTAACAACACTGTAATGATGATGGAGATGCAGAACACGATACAGGATCTACAGCAGGAGCTCCAAGCTTTAGAAGGAGCCAAAGCAATGTCTTCAACCTCCAGGGTCTCCACGGCTACGGCCAACAGAGCTGATCTCCAGGTGGAGCCAACCATCATCTTCTCCAGGTCGGACTCAGAGAGGAACCAGAAAGCCCTCAAGAGGGGCATCAGTGCACAGAGGGTAAGAGATGTGCCCATCAAATGTAAAGCCCCACTGCACTACTAGTGGTGCCCAGCCAGTGTCCAGCAGGGTGGTCTAATCTCTCCTGGCCAAACTAGTGCAGACGGTCTTTAAAACGTTGATTATTGCAGTTGAATTACATGCAGATGGGAAATGGTCTTGAATCCTATTGTTTTGTACTTCTGATTTTTCAAAGTAATATACAATTCTTTTGGTTAAGATGCAATTAAATATGGTTGTCATTCATGCTCATCCATAATGTAAATACATGTATTGCATGTTTTCACAGTAGCTCAATTTCTTATAGAGTAGGTTCAAAGTGGTGAAAAGATCCTGCGATCTTTTAGGTACTCTATCACCTTCATTTGCATATTCACAGGAAATTGACATATTTATTACTGTGATAGTTTATTTAGGCTGTAATAACCACCCTGCTCTTAAAATGTAAGTAGAAATGAAGTTTTTGTATTCAATGACTAGAATTGAATAACATTCATTGCACTCATCATGACTCTTCCACATGATATGATGATATTAAAGAATGTTATCATTTCTCACTAGGTGTCAGCAGAGCAGTACAATGAAGCAGTGAGAGCAATGGAGCAGTACACCGTTCTGCCTGCTAAGAGGCTTGTTCATATTGTTCGTAAATATTCTCATCACACAGAGATGAAGAAAATTGAAGGTAAATATTTCAAGATACTGTATTTTTTGTGTCACATACCTACTTTTTAGAATGAGAGGTTTCAGTTCTCATTTTCAAATCAAATATAATAAGTCTTTCTGTCATCCCAAATATAGACAATTTATTGTTACCAGATAGGTGTATATTCCTATTAATTCTTTGAAGCCAATTATTGATTTCTTTTTAACAATCTTATTCAAATATTTAGCAGCAAGTCATGTATATTCTGAATGCTCAATGATTAATAGGCAAAATCATGAGAAACACATGTAGCTTATATGCATGTCAATGCACTCTAATCTCTTTCATCTTATTTTGTTTATTGTTATAAACCATTAGCCTTACCAATTTTTCTGATCAGCTTCCAACAGATCTCTTTATGGATCTCATGAAATATGTATGCAATAATTTCATCGAAACTTGGGTTTTCGTGTATGCTACATTATTAACTGCTTTGGAAGGAATAAACTATAAATTATTTAAAGTGTTGGATAGGATTTGATTTTGATACATGTGTAATATGAATTTCCAAAGACTCGTACCTGAGTTTTCATGGACTTGGTGTTGCATGAATTAAGAGTTGAGGAGGGAAAGGAGGGTGTGCAAACCAATGAAGAAAATAATTGTATAACAAATATTTTTGATCATAATCAAGTCCTTTGGAATGTGTAAGTTCTAATTGATTATGAATTTAATTTTTGTTATAACTCTGATGTTTGTTTCTATAGATGATGTAAGACATAGCAACTCAATAGACCAAGAAGTCTACTCACTCTTAGAGAGAATGGAAACACTCCAAAGCAAGGTAAGAGATTGCACTAAAATCAAGGGCCTTGTTTGATGGTGATGGTGTTATGTTATGCTATGGCCAACAAATATTTTTGATACTTAACTATACAAACTATTTCATTACCAGATAGTTAGTCTTCAAATGTTAAGTTGTATGACCATGCCTTGTACTGCCACCCAGATTTTAAAACATATACATGGGAGAGCAAAAAATTAGACTTGTTTTTCATCATATTACTTTTTTCTATTGTTCATTATGTTTTTTAATTGTTCCATGTTAATCATGCTGAACCCATTTTTAATTGTAAAGAACACGTAAAACCTTCTCTTTTAGAAAAAGAATTAGATCACACTTTAAAAAACGATGACCGTTAAAGCATTTATGAGAGTGGAAGGGTTCATGAAGTCTTGATTTGTATACATGTGTGTGTTTCTTGCAGAGAGCACATCGGTGGGGTGAAGAGATGGATAACTTAACTGCAGAGAGGAATCGATTAGCTCACCTTCTCATGGACACACTAACTCATCTAGAACAAGAGTCTGGTATCTTCATGATCAAACCAATACTTTCATGGAAGGGAAGGTATGTCACTTCTATTCTGCCTTTCTCTCTGTCAATCTTTCTTTTCTTTTCCTCTCTGTTTCTCTCCTGGCATTGAGAAGATTAATGTATGCATCTACTGCAAATTTCACAATACCTGTCGAAAATAGAGGGCTTTTGCCCCGATGAAATACAGAAAAATTTGGATTAGAATTAGTAGTAACGGGGAAAGGAAAGAAATTAAATTAGGTTGATTATTCCACCCTGTTGCAAGATCCTGCAGAAGCATAGTTGTTCCAGGAAACATTAGAAACATGAATCATTTATTTTTACATACTAAGATAGGTACTGCATTGTTTTTCTCTATGGTTTGTCTGATTGAAATTAAATCACCTATAGGCTTTTGCACAAAGTAATCCTCAGAGTCATCTAAATATTTGATGAAACCTTTCCATCAGATTAACTTGAATAATTGATAGGAGTTTAAGGGGATTATTCATAGACACTTCAGTTCAGGCTTCATGGTGGTTACTTATTCAGGTGTTATTGTGCATGAATCATGACATTTCATTTTGCCTCAGTGCATTAAACAACATTTTCAATTGAGAAGTAGGTCTCATTGCCTTTTCATTTATCCTCTTGACGTGTAGTTGCCTCATGTAGCTACATAGGCATATGTAGGCATGTAGGCATATTGGATTTACGGAAATAAAAGGTAGATTAATATTCAAGAAATTTTCCAATATTTCAAGTTCTGGGTTTCACTCATAGCAATTACATTATCAGTGAACATCATTTATTTCTATTTTTAATTTAAACAAAAATGTATACTTTGCACAATGATCGTTCTCATTGTCTGTGGTGAGAAATTGTGTCGTCAATATCCCTTTTATGATCAAGATTCCAGGATATGTTTTGTAATGCATTGTAACTTTTGAGTAGTCTTTCTTGGGAGGCTTGGAAGGTTTAATACACTGTAGTATTTAAATGGAATTAAATATTATTTAGAGGTTAAGTGTAGGCCAGATGGGGGAGGTATACCCAAAAAAGTATCAATTACTGGTACATTGCTCTATTAGAATTCAAACCAGAGTCAATAGTACATAAAAATGCAATAGTACATTAAAAATAGATTTAAAGTCTTTTTGATAATATTTCGCTTAAATTCCAATCTCTTTATTTCTATTTTCTTTGCACAGAGGATTTCAGCCTCAGTACCAGAGCAAGCTGTCAAGCTATCAACCTCCCAAGCGTTTATTGAGACCCATTACTCCAGAGGACAGGAAAGGCACCCCCTTCACTGTTGTTCCTGCCCCAACCCCTGCCAATCAAGGCACCAAGGCTGGCTTCAGACCAGGAACAAGGGTATGTATTAAAACCAATAGTAGTCATGATAATCATCATCATATTGATAAATCATCACATCAGTTGTCGTAAAAATCAACTTACATCAATACCATTTAAATATATTACTACATCTACTTTTACTACATGTATTTAATACTAAAATTACTGCTGCCGCTATGACAACCTCAATGATTATTGCTTCTACTACTAGTTACCACAAACTATACTACTACTGCTACTGCTACTTATATTACTATTACTACTACCACTACTACTACTACTACTACTACTACTACTACTATACTCTACTACTACTACTACTACTACTACTACTACTACTACTACTTCTACTACTTTTAGTACTACTCTACTACTCTACTACTACTACTACTACTGCTTCTACTACTGCTACTTCTACTACTACTGCTACTTCTACTACTAGTTCTGCTGTTTCTTATAACAATAATAATGTTATAATTTGTACAGCCTTCATTTTTTAATAAACTATTACACTGATCTATATCTGTGCAATGACTAACAGCTTTTGGGTTGTCATTGAAATTGTCATTGTGAATCTTTATGTCAGCCAGATTGCTTTTCGTTTGTTTGTGCTCAAGTAGATCAGTGTTTTTGAGAAATAATTTGGTTACCACTGAGAAGCTGTACTTTGCACCATGTACGTGAGATTGCACATGCTCCAACTGATGATTCATACGTTTCACATGCAATAATAGTTCCTTTAACTGCTCTTTAGTATTGTATGTTAATGCTACCTTTAGTTTGGAGTGTTCTTGGAACCCAGTTATATTTTAATGTGTTTGTAGAAATATCCTGTTGTAATAATGCTATTTATACATAAAATAGTTTGATCTACAAACCTAATTTTTCTGTTCTTATAAGCATGAAGTCAAAAGCATTAGGAAAAAAAGAAGAAGAAAAAGCAGAAACGGAACACACACACACACACACACACATCCACACAAACAACCAGACCCTTGAGTGTGTTTTGAAGTGGTTAACTCTCAAAATTTTACACTAATGGTATGAATTGATTATGTTGAATATCATGTTTGAGAGTTGATGAAACAAGAGCTCTTCCTTTTTCTTCTCTTCTCTTTAGAATTCTTCCGTTACACCTGGAGGAGGAGGGGGCGATGCCCATCGTCTCTACACCTCTTCAGGCCATAATCCCAATGGAGGTTCATCCATTAAGGGGTACGCTGTGCAGATGGTAGGGGAGGTGCCCCAGCCCATGTGGTCCATGAGCACCTCCCTTCCCACCCATGCAGGGGAAGGGGCGGGCAATGGTGGGGGAGGACTGACAGGGAGGCTCAACTTCATGACCACACCCCGTCTCCTGGAGCTCGATGTGAACAGGCTCTTGATTGGACAGAACACAGTCTCGTGAGTATTCAGTAGACTGATCAAATGTGTTCATCTTTAATAGAGAAAAGTATAATAGCATAGTTTAATTAGGAATTTTAGATAAATTAGTATGCACATGCATCTGTTCAGGGTTTGTAGAATGAGGTGCTTCCTACAGACTCTATGTTCAGTAAACAGTTACATATAAGTCAATGCCTTGGAAAAGATCTAGAGTGAAAATGAATGTACATCCACATTACGTGTGGGGAAAATGACAGCTGACTCTTTGAATTGATGACAATTTTGGCCCTTATTAAAGTTATTTTGAAATTGCAAACAGTGCATTTGATTTGTGAAAGATTAATAACCAACCTTAATTTCTTGCTAAATTTCTAAACAGAGCTGCTACTAAAGCCCTGATGAGCAACGATCGTCTCGTAAATGCAGCAAATAGCAGTGTGAGATCGTATGTGACGATATCAAGGCCTTCAACACATCCTGCTGTGCCAAACCTTAGACCATCTAGACCCAACTCTTCAAGTAAGTTCAAAATATAGGTTATTCTTTATCAAAACGTTGAAAGTGAGTATTTCCATCAATCTAGACATCGCAGGTTTACCAGATTTATCAATGAATATTTGTAATTGCATTCTTAGAGGAAGTAGACAGAGACAAGATCCTCTGTTGTTTTTTGTTTGTTTTTTGGTTTAAAGTCCGAAGAGTGTGATAAATCATTCTATATTTTGTCAATGAATTTGCAGTGATTTTTGCTTTGTTTTGATTTATGCAGGGTTTAAAAGTGCAAGTGCATTTATGCTTATTTTTAGAAATGTTGTGTTTCAAGAATCAAGTGAAATATTAAAGTAGTGTTTTTCTCCTACATTATAATCAGTTGTGTATGCTCTACGGCTTGGAAATGCGTGTACAAGCAGTTTATTCCTCTCTTCTTCTTTTTCTTCTTCTTCATCTTCCTCCTTATTTTTCTTACTTCTCTTTTTCTCTAAATCCTCCTCATTCTGCTCACCTCCTCTCCATGTTCATCCCCATCATTTCCTCCTCCTACCTTTCATCTCTCTTCATCACCCCTACACCACCTCCTACTCCTCCTTCCCTTCTTCCCCTCCTTCTTCCCCTACCCTCCTTCATTCTCTCCCCTCCTTCATCCCATCTCCTTTCCTCCCCTCTTTCTTCCCCTCCTGCTTCCTTCACTCCTCACCTTCACTCCCCTCTTTCCTCCCCCTTTCCTTCCCCTTCTCTTTATCCTCCTCCTTCTTCCCATTGTCCTCTTCTTACTTTCTCTCCTCCTTTGCTCCCTTTATGCCCTATCTTCTAGTTTCCCTTCCTCCCCCTTCTCCATCTCCCCACTTCCCCTATCCCTTTCTCCTCCTCCCTCTACTCCACCTTCATCCTAATCCTGCATGCCTGCCACCTCCTTTCTTTCATCATGCTTCCATCTCTCCTTGTCCTCATGCTCACTCTCCTCCCTTTTCACTGTTTCTTTGGTCATCTTCCCTTTGGCGATGTCCTTTTGATATTGACAAATTCAATAAATCTGACAAAGCCTCCAGATGAAAAAGCAATATCTTTAAATGCAGAAGAGCAACTAGATAAAAAAATTAAAAATGTAAACATCTCCATTTGTCCACTCGGTGCCAAAGATAGAATTGATGTTGCATTAGGAAAATTTAATCATCAGTCTACCTGCACGAGTGTGAATCACAAACTTTGTCTGCAGGGCATTGTGGAAGAGCGCTCTCTACACTGCTAAATGTCAAACACACATATTTTTGTCCGAGGCATAAATCTGATTGCACCACATTGACACTCCTGGTTTGATTGTACCTGCCCAGTGTAGCAGAAAGGTGGTTGAAGGCCAAACATGATGATAGCACCTCTATTGATATTTGAATTGCACAAATACATGTTCAGTCAATGATTTCAACTGGGTTTTTTTTTACAGTTTATAGGGCCATTTTTTATAAATGAGTACTAAATTTAATCCAGGTTTTTTTCAAGTGGGTAGATTGAGTCCATTGATGTATGGAGCACCTAGTGCTAACCTCCTCGTCCCGTTCCTTAATTCTGTAATAAACTGTACATACAGAAATCTTATCATGAAATGAATTTCTCACATTTCATTTCATGACTGCATTCATTTGATATATTCACTCTACTTACTATAGGGTAAGAGAAATTTTAATTTTATAAAAAATGTAACTATTCACAGGACTATTCATTCTTCAAATCTGTTTAAACTTACACCATGTAGTCCAGGTGTCTCTGTCTGTACAAATACATCTATTTGCAATGAATATATTTTTACGAATGCAATACACCAACAAAAAAACGTCATATGGTACATGTACCCATGAAATGTGAAGCATAGATAACTTTAGATCTCGATTTAGGAGTGTATACAAGGACGTTTTCATGATTGCGAGAAAGAACATTTTATTTTCTGGGGCATTAAGGTCCCGTAAAATAATGTCAATTAAAATCATGTCTGTTCAGATTCTGTCATTTAGAGTCAAACAGTTGTTAACCTTATTTCACTTTTTGCCCAAAGCAGGTTCTGAAAAGAAATAAATACTTCTATCACTGTAGAGCAGGAGTAAATCAAATAAGGCATTCACACACATGAAGCATTCATTGTTTTCTTCATGATTTCCTGGATCATTTTCTAGACAACCCTCAGGATCTCCTTCATATTAGGTTTACTGAGGCAGTTGGTGTCTATTAGAAATTTAGAAACCATTTGTTTGGTGTTCAATTGGGCTTGCCCTAATTTGATTGTATTGTCGATGAAGGGTTAATTTAGTAATGATATATCATTGATATCATAATCATTGTAATAGTTAGAAACCATACATGTGTTCAGATGTCAAGTTAAGCATGGTACTATGTTAATCATTACATGTAGGCTAGGGTTCATGTAGTAAGGAAATAGCATGATAAAATAAGATAAATAATTTTTTTTTTACATAGTATAAACGTGTATTGAACATCTCAATGTATTAGAGTCTATTTGAGGATCAATTGGCCATGCTCCTAATTTGGTTGTACAATGTAATATAGGCTAGGGTTTGTGTAGTAATCGTATGATGTATCATTACAATGTCATTTATCACGATCATTATAATAATTGATGTAATATCTATTAACCCTTTGTTTGATGTTAAATTAGGCATGCTTTGATTTGAATGTAATGGAGTTAATCTAAGGGAATGTCATTAAGAAATTGAAAAAACTTTAATAATTGTAATGATTTTATAATTGATTAGAGACATCTACTTGGAGGCCATTTATTTGATGGGTAATGGGGCATGTACCCAGTAATTGATTTGATGTTAATGTAGACTAGGGGTTTATCTATCACTAAAAAAACATTTGTTCAGTGTTTAATCAGGCATGCTTTGATTCTATTTCAATATAGGTTGGGGTAGATGTAGTAATGAAATTCATGTACCATTATAATATTAGATATATTAATCATCACAATTATAGATATCATATCTATTAGACACCATTTGTTCAATTTAGCATGCTGTGGATCCGATTGTTACATGTATATGAGCTGCAGTTAATGTAGTAAAAGGGACTATTATAATAGAATCATTAAGACTTTTTCAGATATGATGTGGTAAACTGTGACAAAAACCGCTCCATTTTTGTAACATGTAAAATGAATAACAACTATGAGCAAGAAAGTTCCTAAGGACATTCACTTAGTTTTTATTATAAGATACAGAAGAATAAAGCGTTTTACACTTTATGTATAATGTCATGAATTAATAAACGCTACATGGTTTATCCTAGCATATCTGAACAAGGCTATGCCAGTTGAATAATAGATATCAGATCTATTTGAAGCCATTTGTTTGGTATTCAGTTGGGCATGCCATTGGTTCAATGGTGAATCAGACTACCTAGTAAACAAGAACACAAAAAATAGACTATTCTTATCCTTTCAAAGCCTGTCAAAATTTCTCTTAAAGTGCACCCTACAAAGGCTGGTTTATGAAAGAGACCTCAAGTGACAAATACACCCACTTTATGAGAGGCAGTATTTGAGCCTGGAGTCATATTGAAAGCTATGCTTATATATGTACAACTATTTCAACCATCAAAGTTCGAATGTCACATATATGCTGGGGAATGTTGTGAATTATGGATCGTTTATAAATGCAAGAAATCATCCAATTTTCAGACCATGCTGTAGTGTGATAATAGTATTAAACATAAACTCCAGTACTGGTAAAAAAAGACAATTAATTTTCACAGAATCAAACGAAACTTACACTGAATGTTCAAGATTATAAATAGATAACATGTGCCAAACAATTTTGGAAGAAAATGTATACTGGCTGAGTAATGAGCATAGAAAGACGAGGAAATCAAGGTAGTACAAGCCCCGACACGATGTGTGTTGTCCCATATATTGCTTTCTGTGTACAGTGCTTGTTACTTTACCAAGACTCGGTCTAATTTATTATGATTTTGATGACTCCAGACCATTGCAGTGCACACCAATACTTACATGCTACATGATCAACTGTTTCTGATCCTTTCCACACCTTTTCTTTCACAATGCAATCACATTACCAGTACTAAAGCTTTAATCCCAGGATGTGTAAGTTGAACCTTTTTCAATTAATATGTAGGATTAATGTTAGCTGTAGATAAACCTCATTCTGGGTTAATTTATTATAAAATATAAGTAACCAAAAATCTGAATGATTAGATAGCCATTGGCGGAAAAGACTTAATCTTTGTAGCTATGAAATTATTATCTGTGTTAGTGAATTCAATGACTTCATCATATCATTCGGTTACCTAAATATTCTTATCATTTTGGAATTTCCTGTTCTACAACATATATTTTTCTGTTGATAATTACTCCATGGGCAATTTCTGTAACCAGTTTCAGCCATAAACCCAATAGTTACCCTTCCCCCTCACTAACCTAAAACCCAAGTGCAACCCTTACCCTATTTCTTTGGTGAAAGAAATCCTGGAGTAAATGACCTCAGAGCAAATGTTGGGTTCCCAGAATTATCTGCATACATGTACATGTGAATGTATGTTATATATGAATTGAACCTCCTGTTACTGTTTTAAAAGTACCCTCTACAGTTTTCACTTGGTATCTTCCTTGTATGCATATTTACAACACACATAAGAACAAGTGCATGCAAGGTCATAAATATATTTCATAGATTAATTGGGTGATGCTATACATAGTATCCATTTCTATGAAGTACTGTACATATAGTATATAATGTATTAAGTATTACAAAATTCTCCATTTTATCCCTGTGTGCACTTTTTCTTTGATGAATAACTATTCGCGGGCAGTGATGCGTATGCATGGGCTGTGTATTGGTAATCATTTTAATTAAGGACACACCTAATTGCTTAAATGGAAGAATGACATTATTAAGGCCAAGTACAATGTAGGCCTATAGATAATGAATGATTTCATCGCTGTAACAATCAAGTTGATGAATCTCCTCACACTGTGTCATCTTTCCATGTTATTGGGTAGAAAATATTTGTCATCTCAATTTGTTCATGAAAATGTGAGAAGCGGAAATTGAGAGCTGAAAAAGTTGTTGTAGTCAAATATCAAAGATTGCCTGGGGATTGATGGGTGAAGCAGGCTAATTTTCATTGTTGTTTTTTGGTGCCTGCAGCCCAAGTAAATTTCAATTACGCCATTTTGGGAAGTTCAACCTGTTCTTTCTTTCTCATATTTTCTTTAAATTAATATTATTATTTTGTTATCTCCTGTAAATAACCTCCTCCTTGTCACCTATCTGTAATATGAAGTGTCATATAAGTTCACCTCATTTGTCTTCCGTTAATGCTTAAAATGCAATTTGTTAATCTTCTTTATTCTGGCTTTTTATTGCAATGCTTCTTTTGCATGTAGTGTTTTCTATTTCATTGTGCTTTCTCCATTGCTCCCCCTCTCTACTGTTTTTTTTTCTATCCCACTCTCCCAGTTTCTTTCCTGTCCCAAATTCTTCACCCCTCTCTCCTTTTATCTCTCCTTTCTCCCTCTCTACATGTACATGTATATCTCATCCCTTGCTATATCTCTCTCCCTCCCCCTCACACTCTCTCCTTTTATCTCCCTTCCTCACCCTTTCTCTCTCTTTCTCTCTCTCTCTCTCTCTCCATTCTTTGATTCCCCCTCTCACCCTCTCTCTTCTTTATCATTGCTTTTTCTTTCCTTTTCCTACATCTCATTTTTCTTTTGCACTCCAAATAATACCTTCATTCTCTATCCATCTCTCAGTCTCTGTCACCTTTCCACAAGACTGCTTTATCAACCTTTTTTACAAGGATTAATAAAATTGAGAGTAGTTCAAATGAGATGAAGAGCATATATTTGTGTTTTTGTTTCAACCAACTGTCCTACATGTCAATCCATCCATACTTTGTCTCTGTTCATATTTGCATCTCCTGTGTCCATTTTCCTTTCTTCCGACCCCAGTTGTTGTGTCGTTCCTGGTCCCTTGGGATATTCCAACTGTATCTCATCCCCCGCTCGTCACTCCAAGAACTGTTTAATCAAATTAAAAGGATTTCATATTTGTTTGATTGTTAGAATATTACCACTATAGACAGCAGCAGTGTTATTTCTTTCCTTGTTCTTCCGTATTGACAGAAACTATACTGGCCGGGATCAATAGTGCATTGGATTGGTCGTGATTGGTTTAGGTTCCGTGAATTTCATCATTTAGATTGATGACCTATTTTTTCAATGTGGAATGCAAGGGTTTCATTTGATTTAGTGCTTGCTAGAGAGAAAAAAAAGAGCTGGTTTGCTTGTTTCTATATTTGCTGTTGAGCTTTTTTGATCAGCAGTCGGTCAGGATTTGATGTTAATATTTCAAAGGATGGATGTTTAGCAAAGATACATGTATACACAAATGCATTGCAAAATTTATGAATTGCTGCATCCAATTTTTTCTGATCTGCGGACAGCACATTTCTGCTATATTTCCTCTGAAATGTGTACATCACATATTTCCTGATATCATTTCCTTACATCTGGTAATTTTTATATATTACAAAGGCGTGCATATTCTTAAACTCTTTTATTTGCCGAAAAAGTAATCAATCACATAATTTTGTTAAGAATTTGCCCTCCATTTTGATAGTACAACATATGATAGATACAAATATTTTTTCTTCAGTATATTTGATAAAAAAATATTTTGTATTAGCGAAAAGAAATATTGATAGGAGGAAGTAAAATGTTTGTTGTTACATATGACTATTCGCTACACATGACTAGGATTATGGTGCATCACATAATCAACATTGTTATTCACAATGATAATGTTTTACATGTAGTAAGATACCATACCTGGGGCTATTAAAACATTGTACCGGTAATTAAATTCAGGAAAGTAAAGAGCACCTTTGTTATTCAGGTTGCTTGTGGTATTCTTGTTGCAGACCTCTGTTACAGAACAATAAATAGCTCTTTTGCTGAGTAATTCCGTCCCCCTTTCAACAACAAAATATTTTTAAAAATAAAAAAATGAAGCTAGATATTAAGTAAGGAGAGTTTTTTTTCCCCGACACATTGATATAAACAGAGAGTCATTAACTTTATATGCAAAAGATGTGATTTTCTTTTTTTCTGAGTTCAGAATCAAGTTTTTCTTTTCTTTTCCTACATCATCAGGTGAAGTGGAAAAAGGTCAGACCACACCCAGGTCTCCACCACCCCAGACATCATCCAGCGCTGGTCCTCATGGACGAACAAGGAGTGAGGGCGCACTTCAGATGAGTCAGCCCCTCCCACCCATCAAGGTCCCGTCTAATGATAGTAACGAGGAGGATGAGATCATGAGGGGCACTGGGGGATCTGGTAAGAACTTATTCTTTCAACAATATTTTATTCTAATATAAATACTCTTGTTAGATATTTGCATATTGAAATTTTAGATTTTCTTACTTTATTTTACTTACAAATTCAGACAGAAAACAGTAACAGGTGCCCAGAACACATTGCCCCCCCCCCCCAAGTTCTAATATAGTACCGATACCCCAAAATTAAGAAATTCTGACTAGGGCCCATGCATACAAGCCTATAAAGTGTCCATTACCCCTCTGAAAAAGTAGAACAAGTGAAGTTCTGCTGAGAGATATTTTAACACTTTGATGAAATTATGAAAGCAGTTTGTAGATTTATCTATTGGTACCTTCTCTTATTCTGTTTTTTATTATTTATTTGCATTTCTTTTCCTTTTTAATGTGAAAAGCAACTACTTTTTGCAGATGGAAACCTTGTTATTTTGTATTTTATGATTAATTTTTTGCCAATGAACAAAGAGAATCAGACTCAGAAGAGAATTCATTCTATGGTATTGTGTTGCTCTCTTTCAAATTTTGATAATCACAAATTGTGATGGCCGCTGAAATATCTATATATTGCATGTACATGTACCTCAAGGTATTATTAGAAATGCCAATTGTGCTCCTACATTTGCCCTGACTCCAATTGCTCCATGATATCAAAGATACAACTTCCACACAACTGCGCCAGGAGTGTCATTTTTGACAGACATGGCGCATTATAAATGTTCACTATTATTATTATTATTATACCAGGTAGGGTTGGGGTTACGGTTGCAATTGGGTAGAGGTTTTTTAGAATTGGTAAGTCTAGGAAAGTGATCATGGACCTATCATTGCTGGAGCATGCAATAATTGTACCACTTTGCAGACTTATAATCAGAGTGTTGATAAACCCTTGTTGAGATCAGTTTCTTAATAAAGAGGTGGGAAACATGAAGAGAAATTGATCTTACTTAGAGAGATGAAGAGCATGAGTTACCCAGAACTTTTCTTTAATCAGATGATCTAATGGACTGTATAGGGGTCTCTAGGACAGTCTTAATCATTTAAACTCATGTCTTTTTAGATGTATACCACAGAGCTGGAAATATCCCCTTAATCACATCTTAAACCAAGCCACCACACGCAGCCTTTCTTTTATCCCCTCTTTATTGCGGATGTTTTGCCCACCAAGAACCTGTCGTTATTTTGTGAATGTAACATTTAATGCAAGGCTCACAGTATCTGTTTACCACGTTTGTCTGTTCAGATTAGATTGTTCGGATACATTTGAATGATATGGGCAGCATGCAATTGGAAGAACATGGACTTTGATTGTATTTTCAACACACTTGAACAATACACTTACATTTATATTGGAAAGTGCTGCTTTCAATAGCTCAAGGTCTAATTTGAACATAGTAAAAATACAAATAAATTAAGAGAGAATGAGAGAATGATAGAGAGAGAGAGGTG
>BEXV01000629.1:117404-128863 GCA_003118195.1 Hemicentrotus pulcherrimus | reverse complement strand
CCCCCCCCCCCCCCCCCCTCCTCTCTTCCCATCCTACCCTTCTCTCTTCCCGTATTTCCCTCATGGTCATATCGCTTCAGTCTATTAGATTAAGACAGTTTGCTGGTTGTTGAGAGGGCTGGATAGCGGGAAAACGGAAGAGATTGTGACAGCATGGCTTATTACATCCACCCACCAGTTCATAGCCACATCTTTATCAAATCAAAATCAGTTTGCCGTGATAGGATAAAAGTCCGATTCATCCACACTTGATTTCCTTTTGTGCCAAAAATAGGTGCGTCAGGCCCTGCCTCCCGTTTGACATCTACATATGTAAGCTAACGGGATATTCAGAGAAAGTTAATGTCATTGAAAACGCCGTTACCTTTCCATGAGGCTTAAAGGTCTTATTGGAATTGATGAATTGATTGGCCTGCTTTGAAATACCGCAACAAATCTCATTACACTACTTCAAAATATCTCTTTACTACTCTACCTCTTGCTCTTACTCTCTCTCCCTCTCTATCCCCGCTCAATGCACATCACTCCCTTGTTACCTTTCAAGCTCTCATTGTATATAACACTGTCAATTGCTTACCCAGTACAGTGTTGTGAATGCCATTATGACTTCCTTGATTGACTTGATATAAGAGAGAAGCAGGGAATTGGCTTGATTATCAAATATTATTTTGGGTGAAAAAGATTTCTCTCTGGTTTCTTCTTTTTTGTTGGATTCCATTCAATTTTATATTCATGCATCTCCATCGCAAACTTCAGTGTCAAATAGCACATTTGCAGCTTTTTTTGTTACTCTCCCTGAACTAAAATTTCTTCTGAAAGGGGAAAGGAATTTTCCCTTTCATGATGCCGTGCATATGCTACAATTTCTGAAAAATTGTGACATGAACATTTTGATCAACGAAGATGAAGGCAGAGAGAAATAGCAGGAGACAAAGAGAAGAAGGACAAATCACAGGAAATTTTTCAAACAATTTCAGTGCCGTTATGATGAAACCTAGTACATGTATGTCTGGGAAATTCAGAGTATAACAGACATATATGACATTTAGAATATGACTGCTTTCAAAGAGCCAAACCTACTTATATACTTGTATGTAAGCTCATTTTGTAAGCAGGAAAAAACATTCTTGAAGCATTGACTAAAACTTTAGGAAATTGGCTTGAAATGGATTTTGAGAAATATCTTCTGGTGAGGCAGCTACAATAAGACTGGAAGACTAGATGATCTTCACACCAATCAATAATGGAAAGGAATGAAACAAATCTTAAGTAGTGTAGCATCCTGTCTACCCTTACACGTGTACTGGTTCCATCAAGGTTGGTCTGTTGGTGAATATGCAGAGATAAATGACCCATTTGGAATGGATGCATTCCATTGAGCCATGGGGGCACACCCCTCTTAGCTTCCCAGCGGTATCCATTGGAATAATGGTTCAATACGTGGTGATGATATTCAAAAGTGAATCCTCTGGCGAACACAAGACATGGACATTAATTGGATATACAATTACCAACAGAAAATCAAAGAGTATCAATAGTGGGAACGATTTACCCCAGCCATACTTCAAATTCACAGGCATGGGATGTATAATGTTTCAACAGCCACCAGTATTGATTACAGTGCCACATATTCATCATGACAAGAACGTACAAGGAATGAAAAGATGTGGTCATTTGGAACTAAATGGGTAGTGAAATGCCAGTTGACTTCCATGAATTAGTGTATCCTCACTGTTGAGTAAAACGTTGGTTGAGCCTTTTTGTCAACATGTTATCTAATGATTGAAACACTTTTTTGGGCTTGTGTGAACATATTGCATTTTTATAAGTAGGATATATATAGTTCTGAGCTCTACAAGTGTTCATATATCATCGCCGGTAAGTGACACACTGGACTAGGCTTGTGTGAGGTGAAAGTAAAATGCCGGACTGAGCGCGTACTGTGAGTGAATGTCTAATCAGTGACTCCAAACCTGTGTGTTAACATCTTTCGCCTTTACATAGACTGCTTTATGCCACGTTTGAACATAAGATTTGTGAACCTGCTAAATGTCAATTTTAGTTTTGTGACTTGACTTTGATTTTGACATTTCATACATTAGGCTGAGGTCTATGTGTGAACAGTTTTTCATTATTTCATGAATACTTCATGTTGTGTGTGAACACAAGATCCTAACCATGCTGAAACGAACGTCTTCCTAAATTTGTTGGTTTCACCGTACCAGCTCACTGCACTAACATCCTACCAGGTGTTGGGTGTGTCCTGGGACCAGAGATAAGATTAAAGGGAAGGGTGCTAGAGGGGTGATAGAGGGAGGGGGAAGAGAAAGCTACATGGCACTTGTTAATTAAAACCCAGGGGAATGCAAGTGTTTAAACATGATTCAGATATTTTTAGAAGTAGATACTTTTATTCAAAGGAATCATCTAAAAGGAGGGAACTGGGTCCTATGAAAAGTATACTTTTTTTACCAAAGAATGTTGTTTAAAAATAAAAAGTAAACTACCGGTATACAATTCACTGTATTTCTGAGAGAAACAGAGTAGTAATTCCTATAAAATCTGCAGTAACCTTTAGAAAGTAAACAATTATTGTACAGATTTTTTTCCAGTGATAGAAATGCAGGTTCAAGAGGAATAAGCATGCTTTTAACCATGATTGATATTTGATGTATGTGAGACACTACAATTGGGCCAACTACATGTATGAAGTGCATGATTGATATACATGTATATATTTACTTTCTTCTTATATAGTATATTAAAAGATAGAGTTGAATTCTGGTCATGCGATTTCATTGTGAAAGAAACGGTGTGGAATCATTCAGATAAAAATTGATCATCTAGCGTTATAAGTATTGGTGTGTACGGCAAGGTTCTGGAATCATCAAAATGATCAGAACTTTGACCCAGTCTTGGAAAAAGTAACAAGCACTGTACACAGAAAGATGTATATGGGACTACACAAACCTTTTGCATAAAAATGAGTTCCTCATTTTCAAGCTGTTACATGTCATATATAGAATATGAAGGCATTTGGCGAGCTATGCTTTTCAGAATTAATTATGTATGGTGATTTGAAGGTATGGTCTGCGAACCTTTTAGTTGTCCTTCAATCACATTTTACCCAAGTACTTTCATATCTACTAAAGATATTGACTTCTTTTTCCTTAATGCAAAAAAGATCTGGGGTATTATGGCTGTCATCTGACCTATTTCAAGAACTCTCAAATACTTTAATATAAAAACTAATTCTCAAGGCCTTGTGAATGTATTACTGACAGTATCTAAAGCCTTCTTTTGGTTTGATTGCGCCATTTGTCAAGTTCACTCCTCTGTCTCTCTCTCTCAACATTGACAGGGTTTTCTCTAGAACGGCGACACTCAGTCCTTAAGCTAGCTCTTATATCATAGTAAGAGGATGCAGATTGACTGCTAACGCTAAGAAATAGAATTGCAGTAACACTCTTCTGTAACAGAAGGTTAACACCCTTCTTGCTCACCACTCATGGATTATACAAGTATAGCATACATGTGTCATTCTTTAAGACTTTACTTTCTATATTTGATCTTAATATTTTGCTTGGTATACCATTTTTTACAAGTTTGCTTTGACTAAACTTGTCTACTTTAGGAAGTGGGTGGTCCCTGTATAAGGCCTATTTGAATTTTAGAATTGAATAGTGAACGGGTTAAATGTGAGAAGTTTCCTGAACTATGCATGGTGATTAATGTAGAGCAGAAGATGTCAAGTTCATTCCATTATCATAGTGTTTGAATTCACCAAGTAATGCATTGGTCTGCTTCCACATGTCTCTCAAGTTCAAGAGTGTCACGAGTGTCTGTTGTCAACATCCCACGGACGTGACCGACATTATTTCTCCTGTATTGTATACTCATGCATTCAATTATGAATGTGGCCAGGGCATGAAGAGTCTGGTATCTGGTTACCAGTAATTGATATCCGAGTTAAAAGAGTAGCATTGAATACCTCATCAATTGCATGTGCTTAGTGTTGATTCAGCTGAATGCTCTCTTGCCGAAATCGATGCTCTCTCTTTTTTCCTGACACATCTCCTCCTTGCACTACAGATTCCTAGGTCTGCTATCAAATTCATTTAATGCTGGTTAATGATTTTCCAATTGATTTTGTATTGCATATTGATTAACTTTGCTGTATTTTGCATCATATGCTTTATTTTTATGTAAGTTTAAATCTTTCCGCCTTGGAAAAAACAGTTGCGTTCAATTTTGAAGAAAAATTAAAGTTTTTAAAATTTCTCATGCATGCTTTAGACTTTCCTATGCAAAGAAAAGAAAACACAGTAAGCAGAGTATGAAGCAAATATGTTTTTCAGAACCCACAATTAATAAAATAGACATCAATACAATCTAAATATAAGGTAAAAAGTTAACCTGATCTTCTTATTGGTCCATTCTCACATCAGTTCAAGGTGCAACATCCCCTTGCCTCACAGCAAAAGCTTCCTTCAAGTACCGTTTAGAAAACACCAAATTTCAGCGCTAAAATCAATGAACATTATCTTCTTCTTTGCCGTGACTGGCCTTTTCAAGCGCTATTTCTAGCCATTGACACAGATTAATCCTCTCCCCTGTTGGCAGAGAAACTAGGGTAGGCTTGGTTTCCAAAATTGGAGCAAAAGATGCTGAATCATTACCATGGAAACCAGAGACTACTGGTGGGAATGAAAGGAGAGGTGGTCTTTGGGAATCATCAAGATGGCCATTGTCAACTGGTGTGAAAGGCTTCCTTTGTTGAGAGTCAAAGCACTGCGGGTAAATAGACGAGGAGGAGAGAATTTGATTTGTTCCTCCCCAGAGGAGTTTTGTCAACCAACACAATAATTGGGAAGGGAAGTTCCCCTCCTCTTTTTATATCGTCCTAAATCATTTTCTTGTTTGGTTATCATGGTCTGAATAAGAATAGGAGGGGGATACTGCACATTAAGATGTAAATGAAGGGAGCATCTGTAATCCTTACGTATCTTTTTGTACAAGTTGTAATTGCATACAGTACATGTACATGGAGCTGTTTTCATTTCCTGAACTCTTGGCTACTCTTTCTTGCTTTCTGTCTTTCTTTCTTTCTTTCTGTCTTTTTTTCTTCCTGTCATTCCTTCCTTCCTTCCTTTTCTATCTTTCTTTCTTTCTTTCTTTCTTTCTTTCTTTTTTATCTATTTTTCTTTCCATCTTTCTTCCAGTGGGTAAATAGAGGAGTGAATTGGATTTGTTCCCCCCCCCCTCCCCTCCCGAGTAGTTTTCTGTATCATTCTTTCTCTCTTTCTCATTGTTTTCTATCTTTTATTTTTCTCAATTTCTCCTTACTTTCTCTCTCTCTCTTTTCTGTCTTTTTCTCATTTTCAACATGACTGTTTCCGTAAAAGATACAATCCTGCTACAACTGTCTTCCTGCGTATCATTTTCTACCTGTTTGTCACTGTGTATTCCTTCCATGCCCCCTCTTTAACAGTCACCTGCCTGGGATATCAAATGGGCAGCATGGGAGAGTAATGAAATAATGTCAACCTAGAATGCCCTCAGAATCTAGACTTGAGGGTATGAAAGGACAATTTGTATAATAAACAAGCTAATAGTGTGCAAGGTAAAAGAGATTGCCAGGGGAGAAAGCACTAGAACTGCCAATTTGAACATTTTCTGTTGATGACCACTGTCATTATGTTCAGGTAAGTATATTTTTAAATTGCTAAATGAATTATCCTCATTTTTTGGATAGGTTATTTTGTACCAGCCTGTTAATTAACCTCATATTTTATTCCATGGCTCCTCTCTCTCCATCTCACCTTTACCACAAGTTGCTCCTGTTCTGACACCTCTTTCCCTCTCATCTTTCCTTTTTTTTTCTTTCTCTGTCTGTCCTTCTGTCCATCACTCTTCTTCTTCCTCTTTCACTTCACACCTTTTTTTCTCTCTCTCTCACTTTATTTGTTTTCCCTTCCTCTCTCATATTTCAATCCTTTTCATTCCTGAACATATATTCTCCCTTAATATTCATATCTCTCCTCTTTCCTCTTTCCTCTTTCCTCTCTCCTTCGGCGTTTCATTTTTTCATCTTTCATATGAACAGTTGGAGTCACTAGATAAAAAGCATGATTCAATGACTGTTACAGACCCAATTTTGTTTTACTTTGTAATTGTTATGACTTGTCAGGTACATGCATTCCATCCCCTTAATTCTTCTTTCATTATGATTATTTAAATTATACTTAAGATGATTTTAATCATGGTACTATCAAAGTTTATTATCTTTCCATTCTCACAATTAAGTTCAATACTCGAGCCAGACATGGCTCATTTACTTTAGTTTATTGTGAAAGCTTAGGTAGACCATGACAATCTGACGTATTCGGGGAAATATTCTTTTAATTAGTCATCTGGAACTAAATGACTAAATTAAGGTTTAGAATTGAAGAAGACAACTGATAATGGGTTACTAGATCTTATACTTAGAATCAGTCTATCCTGAATGATTTTTAATTAATTTCTGGTTAAACATGGTTTGCTTGTTGCTGTTTTTCTTTTTTGTTGGCGCACCCTGAATTCTCAACCCAGATTTATTCTTCTTTATTTTTCTTTCACTTTCATATTTATTATATTGCTTCTCCGCCCCTTCTCTCTCTATCTCTCTCTCTCTCTCTCTCTCTCCCTCTATCTTTATCTCTTTCTCATCTGCCACTTTCATGTATAGTTATTGGTGTTTAATGCTACATGTTCTGAATTCTTTTCACCTTTGAAGAAGAAAAATTCTTCTTCACATGATGAAAATAAGTAATACAGTATCAGAAGAGTAATCCTCTGAGATTGATAAATTAAGGCCATTGACATAATTAGCATTTATATATATCTATAATGACCAATCAATTATGTTTATGATTACTCTCGGTCAGGGTCAGGTCAGGGTAACAAATAGCCTGTTCTTTATTGATTATCATTTCACAGCTGTGAATCATTTTTCAAGATGAGGCAGGTATTTGGAGTGCAAAGTATGTGGGAGAGACAGATCATCTTCTATCACATTCGTCACCACGAATGTTCCTGCCTCTCCAAACCTATAAGAGTTTTCAATTATGCGCAACACCTTCCTCCCTGTAGATCATCTCCCGGGGTGCATCAGTCGATCATCGCCAATATTTGTTGAGAGTAACATGACATGCTTCTTTTCAAACACGTCATGCTGGGGATTCTCTCAAGCAATGCTCATTTTGTTAGCGGCATAGTACATAGGCGTTCTGTGGGAGTGTCGGGGAAGGAAGTAAATATTCCTTGTCCAGTGTGCGGGCTCATAAGGGTTGATATCTGGCGAAATGAAGAGGCACTTGTGACGGGAGGCATTGGTTACCCTCTTACTTTACAAAGCCCTCTCCACCCAGTTTTCAAGCTAAATGCTTTATGTGACCCCCCCGAAGGATTGGTCATCACTGCGGTGACGATGATGTCGCAGCTGCTCAAAGAGTTGCCCGACCCCACAGTCACAGGCTAGCGGAAGTATGAGCTTATATCAAGATTAACTTCAGCTCCCCGTTTACAATACAAGCCCATCTCAGCAAACATTCTTACAGAATATGAAAGTACAGGCAGTGAAAGAGCAATGAAATTTGCCTGTTTGCAATTCTGAAGATTAGGGAATAGGGGAATGGAAGCAATATTAAGTTCTGAAACTGAATTATACATTCATAATATTTATGCATGAACACACTTCTGACTTTTAACATGTTCATTGATGAATTTAAGTAAGGATTAAGGGCTTACAGTCCTCGATATCTTTCTACTGTGCTGTAAACCATGATGATGCCATTGAATTTATGTGACATGCAAGGCTCTTTATTTTGAAATTATTGAAATATTAATTCTTTCCATCAGAAAAGGCTCATGTTTCTGTTTGAGGTTTTAGGTGTTTTATTTGTATTGTAGGTGCTTACATGGACATGTACATGTGTTCAAAAACAAAATTCAATTGATTAGATTTTTACATTTAAAAAGAAAAAAACAACCATGATCACAATAATATATGAAAGAGAAATAGCGAGTGTAAAACATTTAAAAAATCAAATATAGTGGGATTTGCAAAGGCCTCATGCCTATGAACGGCAAACCCCATTATTAATAATATAAAATGTGTACGTGTACATGTATATGAAACAACAACAACAAAAAAAAACCACAAAACAAAAACACAAATTTGTATTATTTTATATTTTAAAGGCACACAAACTAGTTATCAAATGATAACCATTTGAAAACATGTAGTTGCAAGGTAAAAAGTTTAGTTACATCATGATAAATTTCATTATTCTTCACTATTATTTTGTGACTTTTGCCCTACACTTATGTCTGGCACAAATCTGTGTACATTTCGTCAACCTGGAACCGTTCCCATTGAAAAGGGGGCAATCTGTTGAGGAACATGCTTTTCTGCAATTCACTGGGCATATCACTTCTTCACTTCTTCTCTCATGAAGTGTCGATGGATCGAGGCTTGTTGAATGCCCAAGCACACTCACGATTCTGGAGCCCAATTACAGCGATTACCGATGGTCCTTTTTCCCCTCCTTTTTCTTTCTCCTTTACTCTTCCGTGCTTCTCTCTGTCACGCCTGAGTCTAGTTTTTGCCGGCGTTTGTAGTTTTGGAGATATTGATCGGCTAGTGTGTGGGATAAAATGACATTTTAATGGAGGTGCTATTCAAAGTTTAGCAGGTATGAAAGGACTTTTATGTTGATGCTACAAGTGTTGTTGGGTAGCTTGAGGAAAAGATTGTGAAATTTTTGTGACTTGTGACTCGTGACAATGAAAGATGTGTGGGTTCGGTCAGAGGTAGTTTTAACCATAAATATTTAATCATGATTTTTAATTTTTTTTTATCTAACTACATGCTTGCTAATATGATGCTTTTAATCAGTTGGATAAAATTAAAAAACTTATCATACTCACCACTAAATGATTATAATTTCATCAAAGTTTTTCAGATTCATAAGACATTCAGTTTTCATTTGATAGTACATGTATGTCCATAATCTCGAGACATTTTTTTTTGACTTGTTCCCTCAGACTCTGGGTCAAGACTCCATCCGTCTCCTCCCCACACTCCACCAGGTTCCTCCCTGAGACACTCTCCTGCCATCATTGATGATGAAGATGATCCACGCCAATCCCACAATGCATCTCCCGGCCATATCACCAAGGTCTCCATGCGATCAACATCCCGATCGTCAGAACATAACCTCAAAACATGATGGGTCTTCAAGATTGTGGCATCGGGAAGAGGCAAGGCTGACAAGGTGCCATTAACCCATTCTCTCCTGGAGGTGGTACTTATTGTATTACACATATTGAATGAGAGAATTCAGCAGTAACAGGATTAAATAACTTCACAGATTGAACTCCTTTTTTTTGGTCTGTATGTACATGGAGATATCATGGGGTCTAATCACATCAATTTGATTCATGAATGCAACATCCAGACTTTCAATTTTATGAAGAGATAGATAGATCAAGAGGGGGAAGGAGGTAGAGATAGAGAGAGAGAGAGAGAAAGAGAGAGAGAGAGAGAGAGAGAGAGAGAAAGAGAGGGAGAGGGAGAGAGAGAGAGAGAGGGAGAGAGAGAAAGAGAGAGAGAAAGAAGAGGATATGATAAAATCATGAAGTTTCTGTGTGCTCAAGATTTCCTGCTTACATACCACACTGTAGTGTCAATAATCCTTACCATGAATGAGGAACTTTATATAGAAAAATAAGGACAAAATCCTTTGCCTTTCAACAACTATCGAAAGCATTGAACAACTTCGCCTCATAAAACATTCAAATGTTGATGAACATTGATTAATATTACTCAGAAATCAATGTATCCGATCAGAGGATCAGCCTGGGGCTTTACCAAGAGCCCACAATTTTTCACCTTGATAAATGTTATACCTAAATGTTCAAGACTGTGTCAATCTGTAGGATGTAATTTGAGTTTGGTTTGTTATGCATCTTTCATCATCTCCAGCTCAAGTATTTTGGAGCTAATTATTCAATAATGATCAATCTGAATGATCAAATCGTATATATAATTTCTATCTTCATGGCAATTGCCACAATTACATGTACAATGCACATATGTTGATTGGAATACTTGAAAGGCAAGTTCAGCTAATTCAAGGATGAAAATGATTGTCAATTATATTGTAATTAAAACTCCATCATGTTATGTTCCAAACAAGAAGAGTATATTGTTCAAAGGTTATGTAATCCATAATGTCTTTCATTGTACAATGTGTATACCGTATGCAAAAATGAAGTATTTTATATTGCCATGTTGAGAATCCATCCAATTTATTTCCAAAAAAATAGCCTAAGTTATATTTTGTCATGTAAACATATTGATGAGTAATTTAAAATGTACAGGTTGTATATATGTATAAATAGATAAATATAGATGTGCAAACTAGTTTCAAGCCTAAGGTTTGCAAACACATTTCTATAACATAGGTTATATTTTGATTGATGAATTGATAACTGTAAATGATTATGTTTTCACCTCATAATCATCTGCGCAGGGTTTCATAAGCTGTCACAAGCTGATAACCCATAAGCCACTGAACATGTGTATGGAATGTAACATTCATTTCAGTGGGTTGTCTTTGAACTTGTTTTTATGACGGATTTGTCAAATGGGCCATGGTTCTCAAATTGCCAGATTGATGTGACACCCCAGTCATACCACTGAACTGACTCCAAACCGCCAGTTTAATTGATGATATCATGGCCATTTAGGTTATCATTGGTCTGGTGTCAGTCTGGCCTTTGTGACCGGAGCATGAGACCCATGACAGAATATAAAGTCTTTTTGGAGCTAGAACTGCACAACTGTTTCTAAAAAGTTCAATGCCCTTCTGGCTCTCAACAGATGATATAATTGCTTTTAAGATGGTGAAAATATGTGATATCTATAATTGAATTTGACTCTCATGTTCAAAAGTTACAAATTGAACTTCAATTTATGCAAATTTATTTTGTAAAATCATAAAATATATATTGTGAACAACATGATGTGATCAATGTATGATATATGAAAGTATTATTAAAACGAAGGAAAAACTATTTCAGTGCATTACAATTCTGTTTTCCTAATTTTGAAAGTCATGGAAATTGTTTCTTTTTCCAGAAAACATTTGGAATATATATTTTCAAACACCAAGTATATCAACAAAAACCTATATGCTAGGTATTACTTCATTTTCATTTCCAAGAGAGGAAAGAGTACAAGAAAGGAGGAGGAAAGAGACTCCTTTTTTTAACTGAGAGAAAGACAGAGAAACAGATCAAGAGAGACAGGAGAGATAGAGAGAAATAGAAAGCGACAGACAGAAACAGAGAGAGAGAGAGAGAGAAGAAGAAAAAAACAGAGAGAGAGGGAGAGAGAGAGGGGGGGGGGGGGA